>JAGDYQ010000083.1:3128107-3225826 GCA_021962125.1 Bulinus truncatus
AACAGTGCAGCCTCATATACACGGGTGTAAGAGTGACGCCTAAGAGTGCAGCCTCATTTACACGGGTGTAAGAGTGACGCCTAAGAGTGCAGCCTCATTAACTCTTATTATTTTAAAAAGAAATAACAATCTTGCAAATAGCTGATGGGGTGGAGGGGGTAAGTGGCACAAATTTGGCCCAGTGCGTGTGGTGTTCCAATGTTATAGCGCAAGTTATGATCTCTCCCTGTCTGTCTATATCTATAGATATTTTGTAGTATCTATCTGTGTATTGTGTATCTATGTCAATGTGAGTGTATCCTTCTATTTCCCTCTCTCTATCTCTTAGATATATTTTACCATGTATTTGGATTCATCTATTATAATAGATAAAATCATATACATTTTTTGACCCCATTATGCCGATCGCCCTAATAGAATCCATCGTTTTACTGTGCACTTTTTCAATTTCTTTGAACCTACACTATAAGAAAGAAAACATCATCTGTGAAAGTACGTCATGTCCTGAACAACTTCCGTCTTTTGAATCAAGTCAATTGTATACATAGGGTCGCAACGCGTACTGTTTATACCTGCTACTAAATGACTTTGCAATCGGTGCGCATATTTTATCAAAGTTACCCCTAATGGTCGTGATAGTCATTGCCCAACATTAGCTGACCATAGCTGTACACTGCTGGTACGTTTTTGGGCAGTTAGTCAGAGGCTATATTGCCGGTTACTATTACCCCGATGGTATGCTGAGTGTTAAGTAGAGTACATTATATCCTCGGCCATTTCTGCCCAGCGTATCAACCACTATGGACACATTGTTGACCCGTGGTCAATGGCTGTACTGCAGGCTACTATTTCCCTTATAGTCTGATGCAGAATCACGAACGGTCATTCTTATCTTTCCCTCATCCCCCCCCCCCCCCCTTTCCCTCTCTCTCTCTCTCTCTCTCACACACACACACACACACACACACACACACATACCCTATTCCACTTGGCAGGAGCCCATGGTTGGTCGGTTTGCGCTATTGAATGTTATTGAGAAGGAATAGCAACGCGCGCGTGCACACACACATACACAAACATAAAAACACACATACACAAAGATACAAACACACATAGTCTGGAAACAGTCCAGTTCCAGCTATAGCTTGGTTTCGAACTTGATACTTTTAAATCTGATCAAGAAATTAAGTGTGTGTTTGTGTAGAGCTTTGATTTTATTTATTTTTCAATAAAGTGGTAAGCAAAGGGACAAAACTGGCATACCAAGAGAAGATAAGCCGGTGACTTTCTTGAGGGTGAAGACTGAACTCCAAAGTATCGAACAGGTTTCCTGAGCACAGTCCGACACGTTTTATGATGTGTTGGTACTTTGAGTCACAGAACATGGGTTGTTTGAGTCAGAGAACGTTGGTACCTTGAGTCACGGAACTTTGGTACTTCGAGTCAGAGAACATTGGTACTTTGAGTCAGAGGACATTGGTACTTTGAGTCAGAGAACATTGGTACTTTGAGTCACAGAACATTGGTACTTTGAGTCACATAACATTGATAGATTGTGTCACAGAACATTGGTACTTTGAGTCGTAGAACATTAGTAGTTTGTGTCACAGAACATTGGTAGCTTGAGTCATAGAATATTGGTACTTTGAGTAATAGAACATTTGTACTTTGATTCATAAACATTTGTACTTTGATTCACACAAAATTGGTGGTTTGAGTAATGGAACATTGATACATTGATTCACAGAACATTGTTGTTTTGCTATGTTTTTTTTTTTGTTGTTTTTTTTTTGTCCCAGAACATTTTTGTTTTGAAGTAAGGGCCCCATGAGTAGCCGAACACTTGTTATACTTAAGGTAAGGTCCTTTTGTGTTTCTATAACACTTGATTGTCTTTAAGCAAAGGCCCTTTGGATCTAGAATACTTTTGTCTTAACACAAGGACACGATAAATCTCTACGGTTCGTTTATCAGAAGTAGCTGTTATCAGGAGTAGCTATTATCAGAAGTAGCTATTATCAGGAGTAACTATTATCAGGAGCAGCTATTACCAGTCTTACTTCTATTAACAACATCCATACTAATTTACATATTTTCATACATTTATCATATTATCATTTATAGAAGCTGGTATCGTGTCATATCGTTTATGTTTTTTGTCCTCTGTTATTTAAAACTTTAATAATATAAAAAATGTAAAAAAAAAATTTAAAATATCTCATTTCACATTGATAAAGTAATGTCAGATGAATTTAAAAAAAGGACAATTCTATCATTTAAACACATTCTGACATTTGAACACTTGTCTGACATTTAAACGCTTCTGACATTTAAAGACATCTTTCCAATTTTGGTTCGCTCAGCCTCTTGTGTAATCCCCGTGCCTATCTAAACCTAAAAGAAACACACGAAGTACTCATCTCGATTGACCTACATACAGAAAGACCACTTTTTTTTTCTTTCTGAACTAAGATTTAAAAAAAAAGGATTATGTTTTATGAAGAATGTAATTAAAATATCAGCACTGCGATGTTGTTGTTTGTCTTTGGACCAATGTAATTAAAAGAAACTAATTAAATTTACTGATCAAGTTATAATTTATTACGTTATTTTTATTTACGACTTTGTTCTCATTAAAACAGTTTAAAAGTTCAATCCGTCTTTAGACAAGATCTGTTTGATTCATGCTTTTGTTAACTAACTTTTTTTTAAATCTTAAAGCAAAATCATAAAAATAAAAAAAAAGCTTGTGAGCTTTGTAAATGAGCACCAGGTGCTCTGGCTCACAGAAAATGAAATTTTATGGGAATGTTTTCAAAATATGTAAATTAATACGGTACTTTCTTCTACCCAGGCCCGTAGCATGCGGAGGGAGGGGGGCAAGGGGGCCGCCCACTGCGTTTTGTATGGGCCCCTATGCTTATTTGTTCTACTTAGTAAAATCTATTACCTGGCCCGCCCTGCTATTGCCTGGCCGTTGCTGTAGAATACCTGGCCCCTGCTGTAGAATTTTCACGCTATGGGGCTGCTTCTACCCAACGTTTTTCTGGTATAAAAATTACACCTTGCTCCTGTTTATGTGAGTTTGTGGTAAATATATGCATCTTGACCTTCGATCTTGTGGTCTGACCATACATGGAGTAGCTAACTGTAGGTGGCGCTTTTGTCAGCCATATGACTTGAGTAATGAATTCGTATTTAGATGACTAAACCTACATAAAATTAAAAGTTGTGATGCAAGCGCATTATTATTTTAATACAATTTCTTTTTTAGACGTAGGTTGAAAATAAATAGACGAATGAGTATGTAGATTCCAGAAATGGAAAATATGTTTCAGCAAATTACAAATTAATGTTACATATTTCTACATCTAACGGACCTAAGGCTTTAACGATGGCGGGGGAGGGGTGGCATAGGGTGGGGTGGATGTTTGGCGTAGGCACTCAACTGTCGACCTGTAAGTTCTGGGTTCGATCTCTCTCACACGCTCCCCCTTTCTCTCTCTCCCTCCCGCTTCCTTTCTCACTACTCACTCTCGCTTTCTCCCTCTCTTTCTTTCTTTCTCTCTCTCTCTCTCTCTCACTCTCTCTCTCTCCCTCTCTTTCTCTCTCTCTCTCTCTTTTTAGATCCTTGTGAAAATTCCCTAGTCCACCCAACTTTAAATGAGTGAGTACCTGACAGTATATGAGAAAGCATGGCAATAGTGCTAATCAATTACGCTAGTCTCCCGTGGTGCCTCCATGAATATCGCACTCCTGAGATAGAATCTAAGTACTAATCATCTCATTCATATTTGAACTTTAACTTTTTTAAAAAAAACAAAGGACGATGATGAAGAGGATATTATAGACTCGTAGATATTTCCCACGAGGCAGAGACAGATCAGGGTATTCGGGGAAAGATGTTTGGACCAGAAGGACATCGTCCGCAACCAAAGAAATGTCTACTATACAACTATGTTTGGAGGAGATTGCTTCGGAACATCAAAGTTCTTCCCAACCCCCCAAGTTTCCGAAGTCTGCGTGCGGCAAAAGATGTTGTCTATGCGCAACTTAAAGGAAAACTAGGACTACTGAAGAAAGATTTGTAGTAGGGAGCGACCGATAATCGGATCGGTATCGGTATCGGTAAAAATGCTGGGGAAAAATATCGGTATCGGACTATCGGTAAAAAGGCATATCGGTCGCTTCCTAATTTGTAGTGTTTGTTACGTGTGTGCACGCGCTTGTTCAAAATTCATTAAATAATAGAAAAATCGAAACAACGGCAGCCGCACAAAAATTTTCCAAGGGCCGTATGTGGCTCTAAGAGCCGCTTTTGGCTACCCCTGCTATAGACCAATACTGTGTATGATTTGTTTGTGCCCTTAATATCCTATCCTCTCCATAGCCGAGACAACACGGAGGCATCACGGATGTCATAGGTGGGGGGGGGGGGGGAATGAGCCACCTAGTCATCCCATGTATGGTCAGACAACAACAACCAGGGTGACACTAGGCGATTTTTCGACCACAACATCGAGGATCAAGATAAATAAAATTTAAATTAACTTTTAAAGCTTAAAAAAATGCTTTATAAAATATGCCACTGACTTCCATTAGGTGACTCTTGTCTAAAACCTATATAGCTTAGCGGTGAGACGTTTCTATTGAAATCATGAACTCCAAGAATGGAAAAGTCCCGTACTCGAAGATACTTATCGGAACTGTAATCGATTCTCAGCATTGAAGAGCCGGCTCGATACCATTGAAAGCAAACATGGCCGACACAATGACCGTGTGTCCGATGAACCGGGGGCGAGGTTAACAAAGATAATGATCCTTAACATTGTTTACAGCTAATCCAGCGGGGCTAAGACAATAACCGCAAGAGTGCACTGTGTCTACTGAATACTCGAGGGCGGTTGAATACAGTGAATACTGAATCCGACCTTTGGGTGCGGTTGGTGATAGAATTACCGCGTTGCCTATTTGAATAACTTGCATAAAACAGTTGTTTATCGGTATATAAATGTTTACAAATATACGACTGTTTATGAATGCGCAAATGTTTATAAATACAAAAATGTTCATAAATATACAAGTATTCATAAATACACAAATGTTCATAAATACACAAGTGTTCATAAATACCCAAGCGTTCATCAATACAGAAATGATCATAATTAAACAAATGTTCATAAATACACAAATGTTCATAAATACACACATGTTCATAAATACCCAAGTGTTCATAAATACATAAATGTTCATAATAAATAAATGTTCATAGATAAACGAATTTTCATAATTAAACAAATGTTCATAAATGCATGCATATTCATAAAAATACACACATGTTCATAAAAATACACACATGTTCATAAAAGTACATAACTGAATCTCACTATACATTTGTATACATATACAGAGCCGATCTTAAAACTTTCAGGGCCCTAGACAGAGACTTCCAGAAATTTCTGGGGAATTTCGGGCCATGCGTCCCTTAAATTTTGATCACTAGGTCAAACAAAAATGAATACTGGGATGAAACCTCACCAGGGCCTATAATAAATCATGAGCTATTCATCGGGAATGGAACTCGAGACACTCTTTTCGACATTCGAGCTCTGTACACTGCAAGACGCTATAGGGTCAAGCAGTAACGTCTCAATGAAACTGAGTGACCATGCAATATAAAAGTGCAGATGTTCAATCACATCAGAACTACTCTTTCTATCATTCCATTTATAGATATAATTGTAACTGTTTTATTACTATCACTCTAACCATTGGCCCAATTGAACAAACTTAGTTCGATCTAAGACTGACAACTACAAGTTGGGAAAAAGACACGTATTAAATGTGTCAATAATGTTGCCAACTAAATCGCTGTTCAGTTGAATGGAAAAGAGGGTAGGGTGGCATTATATTTTAAATTGAGGATACGGGAAACAAATTTAGGCTAATCTCTAAGCTCTTTGTATCCCTTGTGTTCTCTTTGATCAAAGTGTTTTCTCATTTCAAGTGTCGAGAGTTCACATTTTTATATCAGCCAGAAATTGAAAGGGTTGGGAATAAGGGATGAGGGGGTTGTGGGGAGGGGTAGAAATGTGAAAATACGTTTTATTTTTGGACAAGTGTGATTCTGGAATAATAGTATGAAGTAAAATGTTGAAAGACGAGTTTCTATTATTATTATTATAAATTCTAATTGTATACATATACAGAGCCGATCTTAAAACTTTCAGGGCCCTAGACAGAGACTTCCAGAAATTTCTGGGGAATTTCGGGCCATGCGTCCCTTAAATTTTGATCACTAGGTCAGACAAAAATGAATAAAATTATACAATTCTAAAATTGGTTTGCACCTGTTTTAACAATTGTTGGCATTTTGTACAGAGCGTTGTGCACATTTAATGGTGTGAAATAAATAATGCTAAGCAAGCTAAAAGAAGTTGTTAAAAAGTTGTTCGTTTTTTTTTTGTTGTTGTTGTCGGTTGTTGTTGTTATTGTTGTTGTTTTTTTTAAATTGTTAAGCAGATAAAAAAATGTTTTTAAAATAACTCCGGTGTTAACATTTTTATAATGTTTACCTCAAATAGATAATGTAGATAATTGTTACAAGAATTGTTAATAAGTTTTATAATGAGGCTTTACTTCTGTCACTGTATATGACGGGCCAATTAAGTCATAATCACTCTCATGCACATACATATGAAGTACACATAACTGCAGGCCCGTAGTATGCGGGGGGGCCGAGCCCCCCTCTGCATTTTGTCTGGCCCCATCTGCTTATTTGTTCTGTTAGTAAAATGTATTACCTGCCCCCCCCCCCCGCTATTGCCTCGCCCTTGCTGTAGCGTGTCTGGCCCCTGCTGTAGAAATTTCACGCTACGGGGCTGCATAACTGGTTGAGAGACCTGATAATATGTCAATTTTTATACCGAAACTTGACTCAAGGCCAACAACAATCACCCATTGGTGGAAGTAAACTTTCAAGAGCCGATGGCTCTAATTGCTCAGCTCCGAACTGGACATTGTCCGTTTGACAACTGTCTTAAGCTGGATAAGACTGAACGTAGACCGGAAACGGGCAAACTACGTCCCGCGGGTAAAGTATGGCTCGTCAGACTAGTTGATGCGGCCCGCACCCTGCTGGTGTCCGTTCGTTAATGTCACTGACGTTTACGTTTGAATGACATCATTTCATACAAGCACTCTGCCTGATCTTGGTCTTGCACTTCCTTTTAAATTAAGAACCAATTGTGACCCGTTGTTGAAAAAAAACTTGCGCACACCCCATGACTTATTCAACACTGCGGTGAGGCTTTCGAAGACAGTTTAACACTTATTGATAGACAGAAACCTCTCCCCTCACTTCCCCTTCCTCCACCCACACCCCCACCATCTCTCAGACCCAATGTGCCATTACTCCACGTCAGTGGTACCCAACCTTTTTCTTGCCACGGACCGGTCAACGTTTAATAATTTCACCACGGTCCTCTGAGGTAGGAGGGGGCCGGGGGGGGGGGGGAAGGCAAAGGGAACGTTTATTATTTGTATCTTAGATTGTTTTGATTACAATGCCAATGTAAATTTAATATTTCTTGGGCGGCCCAGTACTATTCTATCTACGGACCGGTAGCGGTCCGCTGCCCCGGGGGTTTGGGACCACTGATATACGCATTGCAAGACGCCCCAAGAGGTTTAAAGAAAAAAGTATAAAAAAATGTTTTTATTAAGTGTGGGTCCGTTGTATTGTTTGTTTATTATGTATTGCCAGTGGTAACATAACATGTGCATAGCGTCTGTACATAGAGGCTGCCTAGTGCGTACAATTAAAACACACACGCACACACAAACTGCACACAAAATAAAATTAATAAAAAGAAAAAAAGCACGACTTGCCAATTACCACGGACCATTAAAACAAGGGACATGACTCCATGATGTATTATCACCAAGGGCCATAACCTGGAAACCCATCAAACGAGGAGAAACATCCATTCTTATGGAATGATATACACGCAAGAGTCAAGATTTATAGACTATGGTTACGTGTGGGTGTGAAAATGGGGGAAAAAGAGGGGATGGGTGTGGTGGTGACGACATTGTTTTTTAGTATTGTATTATTTTTCTATTAAAATATTTTTTTTCTTATTTAATTCATTTGTGTAATAACATGAAAGGAACACATTTTCTTTTTGTAAATCTAATTTCTTGGAGTTCTTCAGTTACAATTATTAAAACAAATAACTGTTCATTGTATCATTTAATTTGAGAACCATTGATTAGATAGGGCCCTAAACTGGAGCCCCCAGCAATAGATAGGGCCCTAAACTGGAGACCCCAACTATAGATAGGGCCCTAAACTGGAGACCCCAACTATAGATAGGGCCCTCAAATGGAGCCCCAACTATAGATAGGGCCATTAACTGGAGCCCCCTTCCCAACTATAAATAGGGCCCTAAATTGGAGCTCCCTCCCCAACTATAGATGAGTCCTTAACTGGAGACCCCTCTCCAACTATAGATAGGGCCCTTAACTGGAGCCCCCTCCCCAACTATAGATAGGGCCTAAACTGGAGCCCCCCTCTCCAACTATAGATAGAGCCCTAAACTGGAGCCCCCTCTCCAACTATAGATAGGGCCCTTAACTGGAGCCCCCTTTCCAACTATAGATAGGGCCCTTACCTGGAGCTTCCCTCTCCAACTATAGGTATAGCCCTAAACTAGAGCTTCCCTCTCCAACTATAGGTATAGCCCTAAACTGGAGCCTCCCTCTCCAACTATAGAAATAGCCCTAAACTGGAGCCTCCTCTCCAACTATAGATAGGGCCCTAAACTAGGGCCCCCAAAAAAATCTCTTATGATAAACACATTTACCACTATCCACATCAAAACGAAAAAAAAACACAAAACCATTGTGTATTGATTTACCATCACCCCATGTGTTTACATACAGACACACAAATAAATGTTCTAACTGTCATTACAAATATTGAATGTTCGTGCTTCAAATGCCAATTTTATGTGACACGCTCTAGATAAATGTCACCTGAATGTCATCTTTAATGTCAAATATTTTTTTTTTTTGCATTTGCATTAGCTTATCACTTAGGGTTCATCATTTTTTTTGTGTCTATCTGCGACTTGTTTCTGTCTGTACACTTGTACAATTGAATGTGTATATATATGTATATATATATGTATATATTTATTTGACAAGTTCAGTGTTGTTATATATATATTTTTTTCTCTTATGTACATTTGAAAGTGATGGACAAACAACAGATCATCCGCCCCCACACCAAGTATCAGTGGTTCTCAGCTTTTTTTTTTCGAGACTCCCGTAATATATAAATCATATACACCCATTTGAACTCTCTCATATACGGTGTAATCTATTTTAGCTTCCAATATTATTATTTTTTTTTTAAACCTTGCGCCACTGCTTATCGAAAATAATATTTTACTGGTGTAATAATACGGATAGCATATAGAGTATGTCACCGTAATGGTGTCATTGTTATGATAAATTGGATTGTCCCTGGATTCAGAACAAGCCCCCCGTCTCTCCCCACCCGACCCCGAACCCCCACGCCGCCATTTTTTTTATCACTTTCTCTGTTATTATTAATGTTATTTTCTTTTCTCTCTCTCTCTCTCTGTCTCGTCCCTTTTTTTTTAATCACTTTCATTATAAGATATTATTATCCTTATTTTCTCTTCTCTCTCCCATCTGTTGCAGTTATTGTCCTGTGCGCCAGTCCAGATAGTGTCCGCGACATCATGATCAAAGCCCACGACCTCAATTTTGACAACGGCGAGTACGTCTTCTTCAATATCGATCTGTTCAGTAGGTGAGTCAGTCAGACTATCAGTAGCTGTTATACGGGTTGATAAGTACATGTGTCAGTCACAAGATCAGTAGCTGTTTGTCATACCAGCTGATATGTGAGTCAGTCACACTATCAGTAGCTTCTATACGGTTGATAAGTACATGAGTCAGTCACAATATAAGTAGCTTCTATACGGGTTGATAAGTCATGAGACAGTCACAATATCAGTGGCTGTTTGTTATACCAGCTGATAGAAGACTCAGTCACAATATAAGTAGCTTCTATACGGGTTGATAAGTACATGTGTCAGTCACAAGATCAGTAGCTGTTTGTCATACCAGCTGATATGTGAGTCAGTCACACTATCAGTAGCTTCTATACGGTTGATAAGTACATGAGTCAGTCACAATATAAGTAGCTTCTATACGGGTTGATAAGTACATGAGACAGTCACAATATCAGTGGCTGTTATAACTGCTGATAGATGAGTCAGTCACACTATCAGTGGCTGCTATACCAGCTGATAGGTGAGTCAGTCACACTATCAGTGGCTGCTATACCTGCTGATAGGTGAGTCAGTCACACTATCAGTGGCTGCTATAACTGCTGATAGATGAGTCAGTCACACTATCAGTAGCTGCTATAACTGCTGATATGTAAGTCAGTCACACTATCAGTAGCTGTTACTCCGGCTGATCAGTACATGAGTAGATACATCGGATTAGGTACTTGTTTTTTTTTTTTAATAAACAAGTACACCAATCAAAATGTTTCAATGGTTCATCAAGGAGAATGTGTATCAATCATGATGTCTCCGGTCTTAAGAACAAGTGGACCAATCAAATTTGTTAATGGTTAAAAAACTAATAAAACCCATAAAAATGTTTTTATGTCTCGCTTTATATTTAAAAAAAAAATCAATTGAACTGAATCAAAGTAAATCGTAATAAAAAAAAAAAGAATCATTCATTTTTTTCATTACAAAGATAAATTATTAATTGATTTGTAAGTTCACTCGGTTGATGGTATCAAGGACACAGTCCGCCGGCCAAACCTGGTCAACCGAACATTCGTAATACTCACATGATTACTTTCACCGGTCAACCTGCGATACTATCAACTGTCTTTAAAAATTTACTACAGAGCAATAATAATATGTTTAAAAGAATAAAGAAGAAAAAAAAATATGTATTATGGTATGATTAAATATGCACCGAGTGAAGCTTTTAATTAACTGACAGAATAAAAAAAAACAAACCTTGGGAATAGTACATTTTAACCGTAGAGAGGGGGTGTTTATGTTCAGGAGGCGGCATGAACGGATAAACATTAAGCGTGAGTGGGGAGGGGGTGAGGGGTTGTGATTGTTAATGAACTAACTTAAAAGCACTGGGGGAGGTTTATAAACAGTGTAAATAATTCTGTTGGTACATCTCTTATGTATTTCTTCATAGTTTCTTGCCAAAGGTCAGCATTCTAAAGATTCGATGATTAGTATAAATATCAGTTTTTTTTTTTCTTTATATAGTTTTTACTTCTTTGAAAAATGGTATTATTATAAGACAGTGTCAGTGTACCGGTAAATTATTTGAATTCTGCTTAATGGGCATGTACCGTGTGTGAATGTATAATGTTCACAATACGTTAGGTGATTTTTATCAGTTTGTAATACTCATTATATTTTTATGCCACTGTCATTGTAAAATGTTCTAAATATTTTATGTGAATGGATCTCCTTATAATGACTATCTGCTCATAATATTCGGTTGCTACATAGATCAATATTTACACAACCTGTTAATACCTCGCTAATATAGAATGGTACCTAACCTAATATAGAACTGTACCTAACCTAATATAGAATTGTACCTAACCTAATATAGAATTGTACCTAACCTAATATAGAATTGTACCTTACCTAATATAGAATGGTACTTAACCTATTATAGATCCTAACTTCATCAATGTAACATTTTTTTCAGAACAAATTGGTAAATTCCTTCTTTTTTTTTTTTGTTTCATTCCTTCCAGTTTTCTAGATTTTTTGTTTTTTTTATTTCCAAGTGAACAAAAAAAAACCAGGAAAAAAAACCATTAAAGAACATTAGCCTTTGTCCCGCCTTGGTTTTTGTCATTTAAAATAATGGGAAAATGTCGTCTGCTAAAGATGAATTTTTCTTTTGCGATCCTTGTTCTTGATAGCTGAAATGGATTTCGTAACAAATGCATGGGGCATAATGTGTTTGAGATTTGGGCTCATTTTCCCTTTCATTTGTAATTTGTTATATATATATATATATATAAATATACATATATAATACCGGCGTGTTGCCGGTCATAACTCTCAGAGAAAAATGTATGTATGTTTGTAAGCTATATACAAAGCACAAACGGACATAGATTTGTATAAATGTGTATAAATTATTAGGTTAACAACGTATATAATTTATATATAACTGAATGTTTATATATATATATATATATATATAAATACTGGTAGTCATTTTTATTATGGATGAATATGATAAATATATTCAATAAGCACAATAACATTAAATTTATAAATATGACTATGACAGGCAACACACAAGCCTCTACCCTGTTATATATCTATATTGTGCAGTTTTTCTTGTTTATAAGTATTGCAAGTGTCGATTGTTTTTAGTAATTATGTTATAGTGCAAAAAGCCTATTTTAGACAGTAAATTAAACATTTATTAATAGACAGAACCCCGGCTTCAGTGAAAATGGCAATGATTAAAAAAAGCACAATTAAAAATCGACATATATTTACAAACATAATGTCTTAATTGTGAAGAAAACAATCATTATGTCAGGTGTCTCTTTGGATTTTTCAAATCACTGTTAGCACTTTTAATCAGAAGACCATGAATGGAGAAATCAGTGTTTATGGTAGAGGTATAATACAGTGGACACGAGAAACTGGAACATGTATAAACTAAAAATAGACGGCAGGGGGGGGGGCTATTATAAAAGGAGGACAGATGACGTCAATTTAGGAAACCTCTTGTAAAACCATAAACAAAGTACAGCCAAAAAAAAAGTACAGCCAAAACAAAGTACAGCCTAACTATTGAAATCAAAATGCTCAAGAACTCGAACAACATGGAATCCGAAAAATACTTTGTAAAACAATTTAGCGCCGGAATCCAAACAAAATACGGCTCGCAGAAGCCGTAAGTCTAGTTGAGCTTAGTGCGCTTCTCAGTAAATCATTTAATTAAATTTTTAGGTGTATTATCTCAATAGTTACTTTTGTTAATTTGACGCCTTTTTTATTTTGGTGTGGTATTGACCATTAATGAACGGCTGATCTAATGGTGTAGATCCGTTAGTATTGAATGTCGTCTGGTGGCGTCGCCATAAATGAGGCCACTTTCATTGGTTGATTGAGATGGGGGGGTATATGCAATGAGAAAAAGATGTGTTTTGGAATAATTTGTGACACAATGTCCCAGACACACTGGGGCACAACTCGATCTATGTAATAATTACAATATGTCTCAAGTTCATCAAAAAATCTGCGCTGAGTTGATTCTTTTTTTTTTTTAAATAATTTATTTTGTTTTTTTAAACTACTTTTCTTCAAATTGCAGACTCAACTATTTATATCTTTATACTATTATCTCAATTATTTCAAAGGTCCTGCTCTAATATTAAAGGAAAAACATTAATTTTTTTTTTTGTATGTCTTAGTGCGACGTTAATAGTTTTATTATTGTATGAGCAAGATCTATTAGGATACAAATATAGAGTTGTCGTGAGTGATGCTGGCAAGATGGGGGAGGTGGTGGGTGAAGATAGATAAAAATTGTACATTTTCTCGACCCGAAAACGTCAGAAATAGACTATTTTCCGTTAATGAATAAAAAAAAGGTGGGAAAATCAAATATCTTCGGTTTATTCCATAATTCTGATACAAAATTAAAAAGTAAGAAAATTAAAAAAAAAAAAACCCGAACGGAAGCCCGTTGAGATGCTAAAAGCGTAAAATGTCCGCTCATACAGTATTTACTTCGGTTCCATTAACACAGAAATCCTGGCCAACTATGGAATGTAATGATGCTGCCAGGCAGGCTTCCGCTTTCAAAGAAATCTTCTAAATGAAAAATGATGCTAAATATATTTGACATTTATATAGGGAATAATTATGATGTACGGTTTTTAATTATCAGCTAGCCATTTAAAAATTAGATTCAGCCATTGTCTGGATGAATCATCTTTACAGTTTATTGTGATAAGCAGCAGGGTAGTAGGAACTCCCGGTGGTTCTCGGGTTGGGACAATGGGGTGACAGGCAGAAATGTCCGCAGTCAGATGGAGCTGCCGTCCAAAACTGACCCGTGGTGGAAGCTTAGGAGATTCGAGCAGGTGTTAATTGCCCAGTTTCACAATGGGCATTGTCCTATTGGCGCGTACTTTGGGAGGTTGAGTGAGGCCCAATGTCGACATCCTTTGCAGACATTGCAGGGGAGGTGGAGGAAACCGTAGATAATTTGCTTTTCGAGTGCCCCGGGCTGGTGGACCACAGGGTGGACCAGTCCGGAAGCTTGCTGGCCATTGGGCTCTATGGCAGTCTCCAGATGTTGAGAGACACAGCAGGTCTGATCTCACAGGCTCTAAGAGACTAAGTCTCAGCCCGCAGCTTCCCCTGAGAGAGTTCAGAGAGAGAGAAAGAGGAGGGGCAGTAGAAAGGGTACTGCGGATTGTGCGGCAGCACAGGGCTAGGAAGGGGCACCGAATTAACGCTTTTAAATGTTTTTGAGCTTTTCTTGTAGGGAGCAGGGCGCCATTAATAAAATGTACAGGGCACCAAAATAAAATATACAGGGCACCAAAATAAAATGTACAGGGCACCAAAATAAAATGTACAGGGCACCAAAATAAAATGTACAGGGCACCAAAAAAAAAAGCTAGATACGGCTCTGAAGATAAGATCAGACTTTTAGAGATGTCTAAGTTTATTGAAATGTGAATTAAATAATTTTAATTACTCTAATTTTTTTTAGCTAACTTATCAAATCAATTAATGAAAGCTACTGTAATTTTAATATATCTAAAACTAAACGCTATGAAGAAAGAAAGAAAAAGAATCTCAATTCATTATCGCATAGACCTACAAAAACACACGCTTCAACACACAAACACACACATTCATTATCGCATAGACCTACAAAAAGACAGGCTTCAACACACAATCACAGACATTCATTATCGCATAGACCTACAAAAACACACGCTTCAACACACAAACACACACATTCATTATCGCATAGACCTACAAAAACACACGCTTCAACACACAAACACACACAAATGCAACACCCTAAACTAAAAAAAAATGTCAACAAAACCAACATGAACTATTGACCCGTTTATTACACATTAGAACTGTGCAGTTAGCACGTGATTCACTTCATATGTTATAAAATCTATTTTTTATTTAAATACGTTTTCTGTAGTGGAACCAATGAAACTATGTTAGCGCATAGTCACATAAGTGGGACGGATTTCCGAACGGTGTAGATATTCAACTGTCGACCTGATAGTCCTGGGTTCGATCCTTGGTGACAACCATGTGATTTTTTCCCTGGTGAAATTTGGTGCAAAGTCGTCCCACGAGTCCAGCCAGCTTTAAATGAGTACCTGAATTAAGTTGGGGAAGTAAAGGCGGCTGGGTGTCATTCTAACCACACAATCCCTTCATGAGCCGAGGTTATTGAAACAGATGAATTCTACACTTCATCTGCCCCGGAAAACACGCTGGGGCAAAGGGGAACTTTTTTCTTTCTTCACATAGTCACAAATAGTTTAATTTAGGATTTCAAGGAAACCATTACTCCCCAAGACCATTTCTCTTTGTGTATATCAAAAAAAAGTAAAAATCCTTCTAAAAATTGAGCTCGGATTAATTCAGCAAGGGCCGTCGCCATGCCCAGCGTCCTTCGGTGAATGACAGGAACACAAATAGCTTAATGGAAGGGTCAGACTGAGGCTAGAGACTGAGGGGAGGGGGGAGGGAGGGTAGTCGGGTGACCTCAGTGGGTACGTCCGGCATGAAGAGAAAAAAAAAAGGGGCGGGGTGGTGGATCGGGGATCGGGGTTCCTTCGTTCAACCATGGAAGCAGGGCCATAGAGATGCGAGAGACTGGGGACAGACAGCTGACCTCATGGCCTACTTCCGGCATTAAGAAAAAAAAAGGGGGGGGGGTGTGCGTGTGCCATCATTCAGGCCTGGTGCCCCCTCCCCCTCCCCTTTCATTACCCTCTGTATGTACTCTTCACACCCCAAACCCCCTCGTCGTTTGTGATGCCCTGCCCCCTCAACAACGTCCATTTCATTACTAGCCCCTCCCTCCCCCCCCACCCTTTCCAATCCACCCTCTCTGTCTTCCATTCTTCTTTATCGCTCTTAGTATTTTAGGCAGTATTCTTCTTACTCTCTCTCTCTCTCTGTCCTTTTCTCTCTCTCTCTCTCTCTCTCTCCCTCTCTCTCTCTCTCTCCCTCTCTCTCTCTTTCTCTCTTTCTCTTTCTCTCTCTCTCTCTCTCCTCTCTCTCTCTCTCTTTCTCTTTCTTTCTCTCTCTCTCTCTCTCTATCTATCTCTCTCCTTCTCTCTCTCTATCAATATATATATATATATATATATATATATATATATATATATATCTTTCTATCTAGATATATATATATCTATCTATCTAACACTGTCCTTCTCGCTCAACAACTCCATTCCATTTCATCGCTCTGCGAGCCCTCCTTATCTTCTTATCGTCTCCACAATTCCAACCCGGTAACGCTGTATCTCTAACCCTCCCCCCCCCCGCCCCACAACCTCAACGAAGCAGGTATAATCAAACTAGACAAGCCAAAGTTTTTGTTGAGAATGATACAGAATAAGAAGAGAGGGTATGGAAGGGGTTCGGTTTGGACAGTGTATAAAAGATAGGCAACGACCTTCCGCCTCATTAACTCGTATACACCGGGCCAATGTCTGTGGTCCACTAGAAGGGGAGATTATTTGTAATCAACCGCAGTAAGGGCTGAGCTGGGACCATCCTGATTATGGCCCTTGAGTAATTCAACACACGAAAAGAAAAAAAAAACACAGGAAAACTTGGTGCTGGTCATCATTAACAGCAGACGACCAAAAAAAAAAACACGTTTTTTTTTAGACACAAAAATAAAAAGATATGATCAATACCTCACGTGACGAACTCAGAAACATGGAAATGTTTGTCAAAAAAACTGACCATTCTCTGAAGTGTCGATGGTCATATTTCATGTTCAATCAACAAATGACCGGGTCTGTTACTTCCTGCAGTCTGAAGAATCTAATTGGTTGCAGGAAATAGAAAAAGTAACAAATGGAGGCCTCATTTTAAATGCCAGCATTACGGAGTAAGGCAGGCGTTTAGTCAATGCATGAATTTTTCTTATTAATGTTTTCAAAATATTTTTTTTCTTTTAAATGTTAATTAACAATGATAAATCAAATAACTGCAGGGCAAAAATGAATAAATGTGTTAATTTAGTGTACGGAGATAACACAAAAAAAAATAAATATAAAATCATTTTTTTTTAAGAATATGCTTTTTATTAAAATGCAAATGACACTCGTCCTTTGCCCTGCGTATTTAAACGTAATGTTTAGCCTTCCTCCGCAAGGCCGGGCATTTCTGTCGGCGAGCTATAAAAACTAGCTAATATATCACAAAGCTTTATGGAGACACTTAATTTCTGTTTGTTTGTTGGATTTTTGTTTTTGGTTGTTCTCAAATTATTACGCCTGCTAAAAGTGTGATTCTAAAGTCTAATTATCAAAGCTGCTCTAATTTCCACGATAAACAAAATGGATAGATATCTATTTACATTTCTAAGAGCCATGACGCCTGCTAATTGAATTTTCATTGGCGCCAAAATGCAAAAATCCATCTAATTACCAGAACAAATGTTTAACCCCGTCCAAATTTTTAAAAATATAAAAAAATTAATAAATTATAAATAAAATGAATGTAGCCCTACAAAAGAAAGTTCATTATAGAAATAAACAAAAATGTTGGAGCAGCGAAAGAAGCGAAATGTTTAAATTCAATTTTCACAGCCTGCTCCTTTCAGTTAAACCGGGAAGGAAAAAAAATACATTTTTAACCGGGAAAATAAAAAGGGGCAGAAAAAGCGTCATTGTATTGAAAAAGTTCGCCAGGCGTCCGAAAATTAACGAAGACTTGTCCGGATTTTTTTATTTTTTTTTTTAATTGCTGCACGCTTTTATTTTATATTCTGGTTGTTGTTTTGTCAGAGGGAATTGACGCCAAGTCTGGGAACAAGATGAGACTTGTACAAATCTTACGTCATGGACAATTTTTATCTATTTTTTTTTATTCCGATAGGATGGCAAATTCAAAAGAAAACGAAAAATATTTTTATGTGATGGAATTTTTTTTTCTTTTTTTGAATCTGTTTGTCCTGTTAATTGATGGTCAAGTGCTGACCCATTACAAGGTCGAGAACACTTTTAAGACTGGTTGATATCATTCGCTGGTGTTCAAACCCGGAACCATTAGGTCGACATTAGTGGGCAGTACCTTAAGTCCAACCCCGTCCTTTAGAAACCATTACAGGAAAAATACAAGGATTGACACTGAAAAGTTTGTTTCTAAGCCCGGGAGGGGGGGGGGCCTGAAAGGCAAAGGGTGGGTGTGGGGTATAAACAATTGAAAGATATTGATTGCCTTTGAACTGTCCCTTTGAACTCTTTCCATTTAACTGCGAGCTGAGAGACTTTGTCTCTTAGAGCCGGTGAGTTTAATTAAATTCGCTGTGTTCCTCGGCATTAGGGAACTAACATACATGGTGAGCAACCTACCCGACTGGTCCACCCTGGGGTCTGCTAGCCAGGGGAACTCAAATAGCACATGCCCCTTGGTTCCCTCAACCTCCAAACAGCAACGACACAGAGAATCGACATTGGGCCTAAACCTCCCAAAGTAATCACCCATCGGACTTTGCACAGTGCAAAACTGTGTTTAATATGCATATGTATTTCATTATTTGTGCAACTTTTAAATCGTGTACGCGTTGTACATGCGTTGTGCAAAACTGTGTTTAATATACATCTGTATTTCATTATTTGTGCAACTTTTAAATCGTGTACGCGTTGTATATGCGTTGTGCAAAACTGTGTTTAATATACATCTGTATTTCATTATTTGTGCAACGCTTAAATCGTGTAAGCGTTGTATATGCGTTGTGCAAAACTGTGTTTAATATACATATGTATTTCATTATGTATGCAACTCTTAAATCGTGTACGCGTTGTATATGCGTTGTGCAAAACTGTGTTTAATATACATCTGTATTTCATTATTTGTGCAACTCTTAAATCGTGTTGTAAGCGTTGTATATGCGTTATGCAAAACTGTGTTTAATATACATATGTATTTCATTATTTGTGCAACTCTTAAATCGTGTACGCGTTGTATATGCGTTGTGCAAAACTGTGTTTAATATACATCTGTATTTCATTATTTGTGCAACTCTTAAATCGTGTTGTAAGCGTTGTATATGCGTTATGCAAAACTGTGTTTAATATACATATGTATTTCATTATTTGTGCAACTCTTAAATCGTGTAAGCGTTGTGCAAAACTGTGTTTAATATGCATATGTATTTCATCATGTATCATCTTCGTAAATCGAGTACGCGTTGTATATGCGTTGTATTTATTTGTGTTTTAGATGTTTCTCTTCTAGTCTCGATATCTGTTGTTTTATTTGTTTGTCTTGTATGTCGATTGTTTTTTTTTTTTAGATTATTCATTGGCCTACTATTTTTATTCTACTTGTTACAGTCTGTCTAATTGGCTGTATCTCTATTAGCTGTTGATAGCTGGTTGGACAGATAGATCGCCGGAAATGACCTATTGCTCTAATTCGAGCTGTCCTCGGCAACACAAAAAGAAAATGTTGAGAATTGTGCAATTTAAAAAATTGTACAACAACTTTAACCTACCAATGACGTTGTTTGTTTGATTTTTTTTTTGCATCTGGTTCTGTACTCACACATGCACACACACATACACGCACACACAGACGCACACGCACACACACACGCACACAAACCAACCAGATCGAAATGAAAAATTCTAAAATGTGTTTCACGTTGTCAGGTTGCTAAGCCATCGCGGATTTAAATTAGCTGCAATAATCTCTAGCTGCGGGCAAGTGTTTCGATCGCCATCTGCGTCAAGAGAATCATCACTGGGAGCTAACACGTGACCCTATCGACTGATTCTAAGCGTTAAAGGCAAAATGTTTAGTCCGTAGATTGTCTCAACCAATCAGACATAAACAAATGTCACAGGTTTTTCCATGTTTGTTTATTTATTTAATCTGTTTAATACTTCAATTTGGCTTATGCTGGTTTAAATATATATATATATATATATATATATATATATATATATATATATATATATATATATATATATAAGCGTATGAAGAAAGTGTACATTTAAGCACAAAAGTGTGTATTTGGCTGATAGTTTTATGGAAACAGTTTGATTTTAGTATACCCTGCCATTGGGCGGATTTGGTGGGGCATGTGAAAGTAGCCAGAGTGGCGGCATAATCTGTATGTTCCAGTACGTGGGGCCTTAGGCGACTGGCAGAGGCGGAGCCGGAAGCCTAAATGTTTGCTATATATCATATAACGCACCCCCTCCCCCCATTCTCGAAGGGCTGAAACGGTTCAATGATGAGCGGTAGAAGCCTCGGGCTAAAACTGCTGGTGTGGTCGGGCTCTTCGAACACCCAAAGGGGCAATATGACACACAAAATTCTATAACAAAAAAAAAATGATCAATAAAGCAATTCAAAGAAAAATTAAAATGAACTAAGTAGAACTTCCATTATTTGAATAGTTATCCAACCTCACTGTTCTCCTAACTGAAGTTAACAATGGCTTTCAGTAAAAAAAGACATAGTGTTAAGTAGGCTAATATATAAAACAAGCAAAAATTAAGCCTGTAAAAACAGGGCGTTTAAAGCATTTTCGTGTATAAATAGAGAGAGAAGTAAATCATGTTTAATAACTGTTACAAAAATAAATAATGATTACGCCCCTTTGATTAGTTTATAATCTATATATAAAATATAAGCTATATATAAGCCCCTAAGAAACCATGTAGCCCGGCCCTGAGAGGTCAGATCGCGAAATGTACTTTTGATGCACACATGGCAGGCCAAGACCTACAAAATGATATATACATCATGGGTCTAGGACTTATGGTTGCTGAGATCTAGGGTGATGACGGACAGACAGACAGACAGACAAAACGAAGACAATAGAGCATGTTTTTCGAAAATGCTCTAAAAACTACTATAAATTTGGCTATACCACTGTGAGTGAGTTTCTGAAGCTTGCTTGAACATTTTAAAGAACCAGCCGAGTGTGGATTATAAGCAGTAGTTTACATTTTTCAGAGTTAACATTTACTTGCTAGAATTTCTTTTTTCATTTCTTTCTTGACACAATTTCAAGGCTCACAAATTTAAGAGCCATTTGTTACAGAAGCTTCGATTAGACAAAGTTGTACTGAAGACGATGAATTGTGTACCTGGTTATCGATACAATCTGATGTTGTCAACAAGTGATTGAGATTGTTTACTTTAGTTTTGTTTGTTTTTTTTCCGCAATATTTTTTTTGTATGTACTTGCTGAAAAAAAGATGGTTTGAAAGATATCTATTAAATTTACTCGAATAATGCTAACACTTTTAAGACATAAATTTTAAAATTAAATTAATACGAAACTCGTATATTCAAGTGACTAGCTCAATAAAATGCCTCCAAATGGTGTAATTTCGGAATAGAGGATGTGACGTAAGCTATAAAACTTTGTCACGATCTCAACAACTGTCATGGCTGCTGCAGCAAAAAAATCAATATATGGACAATAACGCACATTTTGATGACGTAGAGATCAAAGAATGCCAAATGAAATATAGGAAGCTGAAATGAATATAATAACAAAAAAGAAATCAATAAATCTGCTTTTTTAGACATAACCTCTGTACAATGACCAGTCCAGAGATGTTTCTTTATGTTTTGGCTATGTAAATGCGGATCGATGCGGACTTCCACAACCTGGTAACACCACTGTCGCCACCTTATAATCCTCCGTTGTTGGTTATCTCTAATACACATTCAACGGCTGCTTTAGTCCTGTATGCATCACACATTTTCACGCCCTGATTCGAACCCGTGCCAAAACGTCATCTAACATCCTCGCGGTCACCTAGAAATCTAAACTAACTCGAAATGTCATTCCCCCGCAGCTACAACGCTACTGCCCGCCCCTGGTACAGACCCAACGACACAGAGGAGAACAACAACAAGGCACGTAAAGCTTACGAGAGTCTGATGACTGTGACCTTGAGGAAACCGACGAGCGAGGCCTACAAGAACTTTTCGGAGGAGGTGAAGCAGCGGGCAGCCAAGATGTACCCCAACTTTACCTACGGTGAACAGGAGGTGGGTTCAATCATTTTTTTGTTTGTTTGAGGCTTTTGAGCGAGTGCACGTATATTTATGATAGTATATTGGGGGGGAGGGGGAGTAAGGGGGGGGGAGTTAAATCCAGGGGAAAAAAACGTTAAGTCATAAGTTAAAGGCCCTAGAGTGTATTTGAATGAAAGCCTCTTTGTTAAGAATGAAACAATAGCATCACTTGTTTAGAACTCTAATTGATTAAATTTTTTAAAATATCTCAGATTATTATTTTTTTGTCAAGCTTCCGGAACTTTAATTAAAGCTATTGGCTGCAAGTATGTAGCAAGCCTGGGTATTTTAGTTTTGTCATTCAATAATATCTTGTTCAGGCAGACATACGGACGAATGCAAAAGCAATAAGAAGAATCGATGGATGCAGGGTCGTTCATATAGATAAGCAAACTAGGCGACGACATAGGACCCCCACAGATATTGGGCCCCTTCAAGTATTAATTATTAATGACTTTCTTGGCATGAGTGCCCCACCAGGTACACTTGCCCCAAGCCCCAAAAAATATCTAAAAGTCTCTCCTTAGGGCCCCTAAACATATCCGGAACTTCTGTCTGGGGCCCAAAAACATCTCTGGAAGTCTCTATCTAGGGCCCCTGAACATCTCTGGAAGTCTCTATCTAGGGCCCCTAAACATCTCTGGAAGTCTCTATCTAGGGCCCCAAAACATCTCTGGAAGTCTCTATCCAGGGCCCCTAAACATCTCTGGAAGTCTCTATCTAGTGCCCCTAAACATCTCTGGAAGTCTCTATCTAGGGCCCTTAAACATCTCTGGAGGTCTCTATCTCGACCCCATAACATCTCTGAAAGTCCTATCTAGGGCCCCTATTCTCTGGAAGTCTCTATCTAGGGCCCCTAAACATCTCTGGAAGTCTCTATCCAGGGCCCCTAAACATCTCTGGAAATCTATCTAGGGCCCCAAAACATCTCTTGAAGTCTCTATCTAGGGCCCCAAAACATCTCTGGAAGTCTCTATCCAGGGCCCCTAAACATCTCTTGAAGTATCTATCTAGTGCCCCTAAACATCTCTGGAAGTCTCTATCTAGGCCCCTAAACATCTCTGGAGGTCTCTATCTCGACCCCATAACATCTCTGAAAGTCTCTATCTAGGGCCCCTAAACTTCTCTGGAAGTCTCTATCTAGGGCCCCTAAACATCTCTGGAAGTCTCTATCCAGGGCCCATAAACGTCTCTGGAAGTCTCTATCTAGGGCCCCTAAACATCTCTGGAAGTCTCTATCTAGGACCCCTAAACATCTCTGGAAGTCTCTATCTAGGGCCCCTAATCTTCTCTGAAAGTCTCTATCTAGGGCCCCTAAACATCTCTGGAAGTCTCTACATAGGGTTCTAAAACATCTCTGGAAGTCCTTATCTAGGGCCCTCACCCAAGGACGGCTCTGAATATATGGGTGAATTAATGTATGGTGGATTGGGTTCCTTGGATTAAAAAAGGTAGAGCGTGTCTTATCAAGAAAAAAAAAATAAAACAAGAAAAGATAAAATGCACATCAACTATGAAAGTTAAAAAAAAATGAAAATCGCCCGTTTCTCAGGTTTTACAATGATTCAGAACGCTTAACGTCATTCTTGACCGGGCCATTTTTTCTATGTAGACCTTTTCTGTCTGCAGGTCAACAGCTTCGTGGGGGCTTTCCACGACGCCGTCATCCTGTACGCCATAGCCCTGAACGAGACCATAACGGCCGGTGGGAACGTCAGTGATGGGTTGGGCATCACTCGGAGAATGTGGAACAAAACATTTGAAGGTAAGTGGAGAGAGAGTGAGAGAGAGAGAGAGAGAGAGAGAGAGAGAGAGAGAGAGAGAGAGAGTGGGTAATAGAAAGACTGCTGGGGAAGTAGGGGGAGATAGACAGACATAAGAAAGAGAGAGATAAACAGACATAAGAAAGAGAGTGATGTATGGTGGGATTTTGTTTACATATACATTTAAGATGAAAAGACAAGAAGGAAATAGAGATATGTTGTTTTTTTTTTCATTATTTTAAAATGTGACACGGGTGGCGCTTCGGCTGTGAGCTCGATCCTCAACCTGTATATTGCGGGTTCAAATCACGGCATGTCACGTCAACTAACTTTGTCTTCCGAACTGCCCAGGACGTTGCGATGAGCATTTGTAGTGGGGGCCTATAGGGGGGAAAAATAACATGGATTATCATTGAATTGAGTAAATTATATGGTTAATCATTGAAGTATACACATAAATTAATCATTGAAGTATATTAAATTGCATAGATTAATCATTGAAGTTTAATAAATTACATTAATTAATCATTCATGTTTAATAAACTATATGAATTAATCCATTGAAGTTAAGTAAATATTTAAACCACTAAAAGCTATAATATGAGATTTACATGAGAAATTGTAAAAGTGCATTGCAAAATACAATAATATTCAAATAAACTGCCTTTATTCTGTTTGGAACTTTGTGGTACCTGCCAGGCCTCAGACAAATCGTACTAGTGTTCGTCGTTTGTTACGCCCGGGGCTGAACTTTTGGCCTGGGAATGAGGGTGGCATTTGTTTCATTTATTTTTTTTTTAATATGCCACCCCTTGAGGTTGGCAATGTTTATGCCGATCGGGGCGCACATTGGGAGGTCGTGCGCAGGACTTGGCCTAAGCCCTTGTACCAATGGCTACCTGTCCAGTGGGCTGGCCTGGGTTCTACAGCTGCACAATCTTCTGATATGCCGAGTCTTCGACGGGACCTATGTGTTAATGCGGCCCTGCTCTATGACAGACAGTCGTGTCGTATCAACTTTGAGTGTGCCCCTACAAAATCTTTGACGAAAGGGGGGGGGGGGTGTGGGGGGGGCTCCGAAAAAAATTTTGAAGGACCTTCAATATTTTCGCCCCCCCCCTCCGCCACCTTTACAACGATGCTACTGTTAACCCCTGGATTACATAATACACCATGTTTGATTATCTACGGTTAAATGTTTTTTGCAATGTTTTTTTTTTTGTTTCACAGGTATAACAGGTAATGTGAGTATTGACGAGAACGGAGACAGGAATGCTGACTACTCACTACTGGACCTGAATCCAGTGACCAATAAGTTTGAGGTCATTAGTTATCTCTTTTTTTTCAGTTTTTGTTTACAATCATTAAGTTATATGTTTTTATTACAGATACTCATGTGCACATGATCCGTGTTACAAGAGTGTTGTTGGTGCTGTGAGAGTCGACAACACTAAGTCTATATAAAATATTGGGATTTTGGAGAGTTGCATGAATTACTTATTTGGCGTTCAATATTCCCTTTTTTTTTGGCATAGGCCTACACTCAAAATGATTCACTGATTGTAACAATCGATGGTGCGTTTAAAATAAACGAGCTTCTTGATAAACTTAATGACTTTTTAAATAGAAACATTCGCTACATTTTTTAGAGCATTTTCGAAAAAAAAATGCTCTATTGTCCCCGTTTAGTTAGTCTGTCTGTCTGTCTGTCCGTCATCACCCTAGAAAAAAAGAAAAAAAATGTAAAAAAAAAATTCTATCTAATATTTCCAAAAAAAAAATTGGACGTTTGTTTGAAACACACTCATTAACATTTGCGCAAAGTTATTTTACGATATCTACAATAGATTTTAAAAATTGGTTCTTTGAAAATTTTTTTAAAATATGTCTTAAAATTACACTTTTTTACCCAAAAAAGTCACAACATACATTTTTAAATAAATTTTTTTATATATTTTTTTATTTCTTTGTTCATTAATTGGTATGTTATATGCATGTGCCGAAAAATGGCTAGTGTAGCTTAAAAAATAAAAAAGATAGAAAAAACAAGTAGCAGAAACCTTAAATGCCCCAATGGACCACCTTAAGTGAGTGCATCGGTATAAAATACTCCTGATTTATATATATATATATATATATATATATATATATATATATATATATATATATATATATATTAAAACCATTCGTTTTGTTGCAGGTTGTCGCCGAGTACTTTGGGAACACTAAACAGTACACCCCGCTGCCGGGCAAAAGGATCCACTGGGCGGGAAACAGGGACGGTCCGCCCCCAGACACGCCCATCTGCGGATTTGACGGCAGCCTGTGCCCACCTAAGAGTAAGTCATCCACTCTATCACCCATCCACTAAATCCACCCATCCACTAAATCCACCCATCCACTAAATACACCCATTCACTATATCCACCCACCCACTAAATCCACCTATCAGTCTATCAACTATATCCTTCTATCCACTAAATCCACCCATCCATTATATCCACCCATCCACTATATCCACCCATCCATCTATCTACTACATCTAACCATCCACTCCATCCGCCCATCCACTAAATCCACCCATCCATCTATCCACTATATCCACCCAATCACCCATCCACTATATCCACCCATCCACTAAATCCACCCATCCATATATCCACTCTATTACCCATCCACAATATCCACCCATCCACTCTATCACCCATCCACAATATGCACCCATCCACTCTATCACCCATCCACTATATCCACCCATCCTTGTCCATCCACCCTATCCTTGAACTGTATCTGAAGTATCTCCTTGAAACCCAGACTATCCAAATGGATTTTTTTTTCAGAACCTTTCCCGGAGTACGGGATAGTCATCATCGTCTTGGGTTCCATTCTTCTTGTAGTCCTTATCGTCACGTTCTTCGTATACAGGTGAGTTATATATATATATATATATATATATATATATATATATATATATATATATATTGTGTTAGATACAGAGCCGGTTTAGTTTTTGTCTACAGGGCGCATCTTTTTCAAGATTTGTTGTTTTTTTTTTATTTTTGCACGCCACGAAGCACGTTATGAGGGCTCTGGGATAAAATGAAAAAAAATATTTAAAAAATTGCTCTTTGTCAGGGACGGACTTCTGTCAGCTAAGGCCCCGGATGTAGGAGAAAATGTTGGGCCCTTTAGAATAGCTCGCTGGTAGCCGCACTAAAATCATAGTAAATCCACATGTGGCTCTAAGAAAAGCATTAGGACACCCCTGAAATATAACGCCATTGGGTCCCGGAAATGCTTAGGGTATCTAAGTCTCGTCCCAGGCCCCAAAATCCTAAGAACGGCTCTTAACATGAGTTAAGAGAATCGCAAAGGCAACCACCAGACAGGGCAGCTTAAAAAAAATTGTTAGTTTCTTTGTTGTTCCGTATCTTTTGTTTTCTTTACGGTTAAAGTTTTTAAATGATTTGAATGTTTACTTCCTGCACAGACATTTCAAACTAGAGGCAGAGCTTGCTGAGATGAACTGGAGGGTGAGATGGGAGGATATTATGTTTGGAGCTCCCACTAGAAACAACAAGAAACAAGACAGCAGGCAAAATCAGAATGGACATGTGAGTTATACGTTTCTTGTAATCTATATAAATATTTTAAGAGGTAAAGTATCAATAATATGTATCAAAATAATTTTGGATGGTAAATATATTTTTTAATCTGCACATAAAACAAGACATAGTTAAACTACCACTATTAGCATACTGCCACACTCTCTCACATCCTTTAACTGTTTTTGTTACGCACTGGCTCCTCGTACGTCAAAGACGTACGATGTATATTTTTTTACCTCGTACGTCAAGCAAAACTTTGAGGAACTCTTATAATGTTAAGTTATAAATGCAGTAGATATTGCTCCACACCCTAACCCTATCCCATCCCATCCCTAACCCCCTATCCCTGATCCTGAAAAATAAAATCTGAACAAAAAAATTTATGTCTCTCATAGGAATCGAACCCGCACATAGCTTGCCAAACTAGTTCACGGCCAAGCGAACAACCAACATCACTAGCGCGCCACACAAACTAACCCCTTATTTTAATGTATAATTAGAAAAAATTGACGTACGAGGTAAAAAAAAAAATACGAAGTACGTCTTTGACGTACGAGAAGCCAGTGCGTTTTTGTTAAGATCAAAATCGAGGGGGGAAAAACAACTGTCAGCAGTCCAGGGGAGACAACTGTCTTTAAGTTTAATTGCAGACTTCACTTAGTAACAACCCCTTACTTGTGTATCACTACCATCAGCACTACATTATTCTGGAACATATAGTTTAATTCTGTTTCACCATTTTCCCACTGCTGTAGCTGTTACTGATTTTTTTCCCCTTTAAACTAACAGCGAAATTCCTACCAAAGTGATTGCTCTGCTGATACAATTGCTGTCCATTTGAGAGATGTTGGGAATAGACAACTTTTTACAAAAACTGGATACTATAAAGTAAGAGTTTTTCATTCATATTTAATGAAAAAATATAAAAGTTAAAAAAAACTATATTGCATAAATTTCACTTCTCTTTTATTATTTTTTTTTATGAGTTTCTAAAATTGAAAAACTAATTTTATGTTATTTCAGGGTGCAATTTTAGCAATCAAACCTATTCCACGGGCACACATTAGTATCCAGAAGCCATTGCTTCTTGAAATTAAAAAGGTAAATAATTATTTCACCGTAGGTGAGGATCTATAATTGTTATAAAAAACTTTGAAGAGTTCTCCACATTAATCAACCAGTTTAGATAATTTTTAATGTAGCCTGCAGAAACAGTAAAGTTTAATCAAAACACGGGAATAAAAATAGAATGATTGGTATTGCTTAATATTTATTACACAGTATAATGAAAAATGATTGTTTTCAACTAAACTATTCAATTTCAAATTATTAAATTAAAATGGACAAAATTTATGAAATAATAACATAAATATTTTCAAATAAGTTTTATATTTTCAATAAAGTTCTAAAGTAAGTTTATCCCTTTTAGGATAGTTTGTTATGAAATTTGTTGTGAAATAACTTTTAATTCTTTTCTATTTTGACATAGATGAAAGATCTGCAAAATGATCATCTTGTTCGTTTTCATGGTGTCTGCATTGATGTGCCAAACCAGTGTATACTTACAGAATACTGTCCCAAGGGTAGTCTACAAGTAGGTGTCATTTTTGGCAAATATTTTTTCCTTAATATTTAGGAGGTTACTATTTTTATGGTTTCGATTTAACTAGAATGATTAATACCACTTTGTAGAAGAATATTTTTTTTTATTTTAAACTGTGTTTAGCTACTAGCATATTTTGTCCCTAATCTATTAAAAATCTTAAGACTTTGCTCTTTTTCATTGACGGATTAAGTAGAATCATTAAAACCTATTTAATTACATTGTTATTGATTGTTTGTGTGCTTGTTTGCTCAAATTCTAATGCAGGATGTTTTGGAGAATGAAGAAATCAAGTTAGATTGGATGTTTAGATATTCCATCATGCAAGATATAGTCAGAGTAAGTAAATATTTAGCATGCTTTTTTTTTCTAAAAGAAAAAAATTTGTGAAAATATTTTTAAAGTTTGAAAAGGAAAAAATAATAAACTTATTTCTACTTGTTAGTAGTAGAATTTTATGATAATCTTTTTGTAAACTTGGTTCATTATTTCAATATACATCACTATAATGTTTTCTTAGTATTATCTTTATCCAACCAAAAGTGTGGACTGATTTATGTGATTGTTTATTTAACCAGGGTATGGCCTATTTGCACAGCACTGACATAAAGAGTCATGGTCATCTCAAATCTAGCAACTGTGTGGTTGACAGTCGGTTTGTAGTCAAGATCACAGATTTCGGTCTACATTACTTCAGAGAAAGGGAGGAAGAATTAGAAGAGGATGTTTATGCAAAGCATAGGAGTAAGTTTTACATATAAAATGGAATGTTGTCTGGCAGAGATGATACGTTGCAGAATCATATTCCTTATAATGAAAAGTTTCATTTATAACAAATGCGCCATCTGTAAATCCTTATTGACATCTTTTTTTTTTTTTAATATTAGTATTACAATAATATAATAAATATAAAATGATATATATCATTATTAGTCATATGACAATGTCTCTGATTCAAAAATATCATAATAGTTAAAAAGGTATTAAAATCAGTTATTATCTTGATTTCCCTTTTCTAATCCGATTTATTGGACAACCCCCCACCACCCATATTTGAGCATTGCACAAATGTTGTTACTTCTTTATTTATGTATATACATCTATTTGTGTATTTAAATATCAGTAATCGATTTGGAGTTGGTTGTTTAGAGAATTAAATGTAAATGTATCACAGTGGATAAAAATCATCCATTCAGTAGTTTTAACATATTTAACAATTTTTTAAGAGTCGTTTTTGAAGAGTTTTAATTGGGGAATTATTGAGCATTTTATTTTTATACTGATGTATCTTTCAGGTCAACTATGGACAGCGCCAGAACTTCTTAGAATGAACTGTCCACCTGCAGGAGGAACTCAGAAGGGCGATGTTTATGGTTTCGCCATCATTTGTCAAGAAATAGTCTACAGAGCTGGTGTATTCCATCTGCGGAACCTTGACCTTTCACCTCATGGTAACAATTTTGTACTTATTTTTTTTTTACTAGATCAAATGGGAATAACTGCAGTGACATTTGAAAGTTTAATTTTAATGAGATATATATATATTAATTTTGTAAGCCATTGACTATACAGAGAATAAAATTATTTTTTTCTTTTTTTGAAACCGGGAATGTTACTAAATTTGTGTGAATTGTACTACTATACATAGATTTAATTATGTTTTGCTCCAAATACATTTATATATTTCCTTGTTCAATTATGTTATAGAGGCTAATAATTATACATTGATACAATTTTACTTTTTTCTAAATAAATTTCCATGATTATTTGTCATCTAATATTTGCTATTAATATTTCATCTAGTGGTCAAATAATTTATCATTCAAACAGTATATTTAAAATATATTGATAAAACATATACATGAATTGAGTTTTCATTAATTTACCATCAGAAATTACTGACAAGTTAAAAATGGGAGTCAAGCCATATTTCCGCCCAACCCTGGAGGAGTTTGACTGCCCTAACGATGAGCTCGCTGTTGTCATCAGAAGGTGCTGGTCTGAAGATCCAACAGAGAGACCAGACTTCCAGCAGTTGAGGACAATTATTAAAAAACTGAACAAGTAAGTTGTGTGCTTTCTTCTTCCTTTGGCTGATTTAGGGCCCTGGCCCTGGTCTTCTCCACTTTTCCCAATCCATGGACTTCTTCCTCCACTCTCTCACTCCTATGGCTTTAAGGTCTTTCTCCGCTTCCTCTAACCATCTGCTTCTTGGTCAGCCTTTAGGTTGTGTGCCTGGTGCAAGAAATATCCTCTGTTGGCATTTTTTTTTCATAAACATTGGACGTTCACTTAAGTCACTTTGCTTATCATCTATCTCCTCTGCCAAAGTCAATTCCATAATCCCTCTCAATTTACTTAAGTATATGTATATGCTGTAGAGGCTAATGACATAATATTTCAATTTTTTTGTATGTAATTAGCGTCAAGATATTGCATAATAGTTATATTTATTACACAAGGATCAAACATACATTTTTTTTATATTATGCGTAACAGAGATGGTGATAAAGGAGATATTTTAGACAACCTGCTGTCACGCATGGAGCAGTATGCCAACAACCTGGAGGCTTTGGTTGAAGAGAGGACATCTGACTATTTACAGGAGAAGAAGAAAGCAGAAGAACTGTTATATAACATGTTACCAAGGTGAGTCTTATTGAGCAACAGTCCATGTAAAGAATAACACTAATACTCTCACTTGACAAATTTCCTTAATCATGCCCAGATTTCTTAGAGATTCACTCACTACCTTGCCTGTAATGGCTGTACATTAGGATAAAGAGCCACATTCTGTGTTTTTTACATAGTTTAAAGCACTGTATGGGACGGATGGCCGAGTGGTGTAGATCCTCGACTGTCTACTTGAGAGTCCTGGGTTCGATCCTCGGTGAGAACCATGGGAATTTTTCCAGGTGAAATATGTTTCAAAGTCGTCCCAATAGTCCACCCAGCTTTAAATGGGTACCTGACTTTAAGTTGGGGAAGTAAAGGCGGCTGGGCGTTATGCTAACCACACAACCCTTTCATATGCCGAGGTTATAGAAACAGATGTATTCTACACTTCATCTGCCCTGATGGCCTGTTAGGGTTAAGGGAACTTTACTTAAAGTACTGTAAAGAGCCACATTCTGTTTTTTTACATAGTTTAAAGTACTGTTAAGAGCCACACTATTGTCAATTGAACAAGACTAAGTTATGAAATTATTTTTAAAAAAAAACTGATTTAATAAGAGCCATACTTATCCCATCAAAGAGTCACATTTTTAATGTACAAAAAAAGGTAAAATGGGCAGGTGGCGAGTAGACTTAAACCTCTTTTTGTAGCTGCAGCATATAAAGAGATTGTGTGCTGAGCACAACGTCCAACTGTACTTAAGTCAGGTACCCATTTAAAGCTGAGAGGACTTGAGGAACTTTTTACCAACACTCACCTGGACCCGGGTCAAGTGCTCTACCCACCTTGGCCATCTTTCCCTCAGTCACATTTAACTTTGCTAAAAATATATATGCTGAAAATAGCAGGAACTAAATTTAAGTTACACAGATTATAAACATTCTATTCTGTTTTCTAGAAGCTCAGAAATGTATAAGCCACTCCAAAAAAAAGAACTTTAAAAAACAGTACATGTAGTAATGCCAAAAAAAACCCACCAAGAAAATTAACTCTTAGCTATAAATGGTTTCTGCACTTAATTAATTTAAAAAAATAATTGGTTATAAAAAAATGGAAAATAAACAAAAAAAAAACTCACATATAAGGAATCATTAAATTGTAGGTTTGTAGCGTCACAGCTAATACGTGGTGAAACAGTCAGTGCTGAGTGGTATGACGGTGTGACCATCTACTTCAGTGATATCTGTGGGTTCACAGCCATGTCCGCGGAAAGTTCACCTATGCAGGTCAGTTAACTATTTTCAACTCTTCTTTTTTTTGTAATGGAAGTGAACACATTACCAGTGCCCCTCAGTCTTAAAGCTGTCTTCTTTAATAAACTAAATTATCTGCGCTAATTCTTTTAGTCTTTGTATATGCAAAGAATTTTTTAAATAAACTAAATTATCTGCGCTAATTTTTTTAGTCTTTGTATATGCAAAGAATTTTTTAAATAAACTAAACTATCTGCGCTAATTCTTTTAGTCTTGTATATGCCAAGAATTTTTTAAATAAACTAAATTATCTGTGCTAATTCTTTTAGTCTTTGTATATGCCAAGAGTTTTTTTTTTAATGCAGTGTTAATTCAATAAATGTTTAAATTTATTTTGAACTGGTAAAAATGTAATACTTTTATTTTTGGTTGTTTTTTTTTTAATTCTAGGTTGTTGACCTTCTCAATGATCTCTACACATGTTTTGACTCAATTTTGGAAAGTTTTGATGTGTACAAGGTACAAAAACAAAATATCAACTGTTCTAATGTTAAATTCTGTTTTCAACATTATATACTATATATTTCTGTGTCTACTCTTAAAAAATGTTGATACTTAATGTTTAGCATGAATCGCTCATGCAAAGGTAAACCTCACATCAGTCTCTAATACTTTATCTTGGCTTCAGTAACTTACTTGTGCTTTGTTGCCTTTCTCTAAATTTCTTAACTCTTATCCTAATCAGCACTCTCTCTCCCTCTCTCTGAACTCTCTCGGTACTAACTGCGGGCTGAAGCTTAGTCTCTTAGAGCCTGTGAAATCAAACTTGCTGTACTCTCAACTCCTGGGAACTGCCATAAAGGCCAAAAGCAAGCAAGCTACCCGTCAGGTCCATTCTGCGGTCCGCCAGCCGGAGCACTCGAATAGCACATGATCCACGGCACTGTGGCTTTTCCTTTTCTTTTTCTAGATAGATCTTGTTGCTTGTGTCATTTTGTATACTTGTACATTTTCCTTTTTGTGCACTTTCCTTGTGCATGTATACTTTCATCCTTAAATCTAATCACTAAAATCAATATGACTATTATATATATATATATGTATATTAAATTATGCACACATAATGAGTTTCACACTTCCACAAGAATGTTTTCATTATTTATCGCTTTTTTTTTCATTTGTACAGGTAGAAACCATTGGTGATGCTTACATGGTAGTCTCAGGTTTGCCGGTGAGAAATGGAAATCTCCATGCCAGGGAAATAGCAAGGATGTCCTTGGCCTTGCTCCATAATGTGTATAAGTTTAAGATTAGACACCGGCCTGGAGACCAGTTGAAGCTTAGAATTGGAATTCACAGTGGTAAATTTATAATGACCATAAATTTTAAAGCCAGAATTAAATTTCTTATTTTGTATTTCATTTTTTTCCTGATTTTCAAAGTAGCTTTAGTCAGTGGATAGGAACTCTTCCATTAGCTGATGAATAAGTTGTTGTTTTTTAATAATACAGTTGATTCCGCTTAATTGGGACACATCGGGACCAAGGCTTTTTGTCCCAATTAAGCGGCTGTCCCAATTAAACATACAAATTTACTATTGGCTTCTTGGTTTGGTTTCTTTGAGATTTGTCCCAAATAAGCGGCTGTCCGAATTAAGCAGAATCCACTGTATTTTGATTTACAAGGTTTGATTTTTAACTTTGCAGGTCCAGTTTGTGCTGGAGTTGTTGGTCTAAAGATGCCTCGTTACTGTCTGTTTGGTGACACTGTGAACACAGCATCCAGGATGGAATCAAACGGCTTGCGTAAGTTGATCTCATCATGTTCTGTTTTCTTTGACAGCTATTCCTACTCTTTTAATTATAGATATCTTAATCCCTGAAGATGCTGACTTTTTGATCCTTTAAACCAGTGGACCCCAAACTCCTGGGCCACGGACCTGTACTGGTCCATGGAACGAATGTTACTGGGCCGCCCAAGAAACATTAACATTAAGTTATTTCCTTTTTAATTATTTCTCTCGTGATTGTGCAACTTTCCATGGACGAGAAATAATCAACGACTCCTCCCCCTTCCTGTGGGCCATGGTAAATTTATCAAACGCTGACTGGTCCATGGCAAGAAAAAGGTTGGGGACCACTGCTGTAAACTACAACATATATCTGGGCATTTCTTGACTTGCCCCTTTTTTTACATACTCACCAAAGCTGAGAATGCTGTGGCCATGGAAGCACCATGGAAGACTTAGGTGAATAAAACTGTTAAAGCAGAAAGCTCACAGCAATCAAGCTATCCGACAAAGCGTCAGCATCCATTTGGTTGATAGACACAAATTAATGATGTAATAATCACCTGATGTAGTTTTACTTCACTTTACTTAATTCCTGCAGCCTACTACTCTCTGGATGGGAAAGAAGTAGTAGCCTACTTATGGAACCCCTTTTACTTCCAATTGATAAATTTACTTGAATGTTTCTAATGGAAGTGTGATTGTGAGCCTTTCCTGCATTGTAAAGGTCAGGATTGGCCAAATGCAGTTCTTAGAGCCACATGCGGCTCTTTGATGAGCTTTAACGGCTCCCTACAAGACAGTTGTTTTTTTTTTCTTTAATTTAATTATTTTATTTTTTGATAGAAAGAAATTGGAGTGAGGCTATTTTAGACCTTTTGCATGGCCACCCCAGATTTACAGGTTTTAAGCTAGTGATGTGCTAGTTTACTCTTATAGTAAACTGCATTCTTGGCCTGTGATGTCGAAAGATTGCACCAAAACTATCTCAATGTGGCCTCAATATAGGGTTATGTGTTAAACCTCTTATTTATAAAAAGTACTTCTTTGGGGGAAAGGTTTGGGAACTGATATATTGTTATATTCTTTTCACTTTTTTTTTTGGGTCTTGTATATTTTTTTACATCAAAAAAATTTGTTTTGTAAGACACCATGATTTTATTTCCTGTTTAATTTAAATCTGTCTCACACAGCACTGCGTATACATGTAAGTCCTGCAACTAGAGAAATTCTGGAAACTTTTGGAACATTCCAGCTTGAAATGAGAGGAGCTGTAGAAATGAAGGTAACATCCTCATTTTGTAGCCTATATACAATGTGTATAACCACTGTCAATTTATGTAAACTGCCAGTACACATTAAAGGTTGATTTTTTTAATTGAAAAGCTTCACTACATTATTGGATAACTACAGTGAAATTATTTTAAAAATTGTGCACTAAAAGAGTATGTCCAAGAACAAATCCAATTCATGCCCCTATAATGAGTTACTTTGTTTATCTTGCCTCTCTGCAAGACTATTGTGGAGTGGGGGGGGGGGCTGTGACTGCCTGATGCATTGATTTGCAAATACTCCTCCTTAGCTCCACTGTAGGATTTCCCTAGACAGTCAGTGCACCGGCATTCCTCAGAAGGAAGGGATAATGATTCCCTGACTACCCTTCAACGCAGTTACCTTACCAAAAAAATCAGGGAAGGGCTACTCAGTACCAAGAACCAATAAATTTAGAACGATTTTTATACTGCGTTGTCTAAGTTTTTGAAAGGATAATTCCATGAGTCATTGTCAGTTACTTAACAGTTGTCATTAAAAGGGCCATTGGGCAGATGAAATGTGGGATTCATCTGTTATGTAACCAGACGCCTTTACTTCCCTAACTAACGTCAAGTACCTATTTAAAGACGGGTGGACTTAGGGACTTGATGCCGAATTTCACCTTGAAAATTTCCCTTCGTTCTTGCAGATCGACAGTCAAGCGCTCTATAACGCTCAGCGATCTGTCCACCAGTTATAATAAACTAATCAATAAAATGTTCTGTTTACGATTATTCTGTTCATTCTAATAAGGGATGATGTGATGCATGAATTTAAAAAAAAAAATTTTTCATAACAGGGTAAAGGTGCCATAACAACGTATTGGCTCCTGGGAGAGAAAGACTCCCCTTACAACATTCGTCAGCCTTCCCCACCAGGATCCAATGAATCTCCAGTCAAAGCAGTGTCACCATCAGGCCATTAACATACATGTGTCTAGAGTTGCGTTGTGTGGACACTACACTCATGTCGGAAAACTGATGGCTGCTGATTTCCCAATATATTTGCATATCATTGATTCTATTGTCATTGTCGGCTGTGTGCTGACATGTGATATTTTGATCAACGGCTTTTATTTTTTTATTTCTTTCTTAATAAAATTGTATTTTCTTTCTACTTTTTTGTTAGCATTTAGACACATTTTTTCATAATTACAAATAAAAAACATTTAAGTGAATTCATACAATTTTTTTTTCATTTTGATAAAAAAAAAACCCTTTAACAAAGATTTGACTTGTCAAAAAAGAGAAAAAAAATGTCATTAGTTATTTGAAAAAAGTAGAAAGTTTAATTTAATCAAATTAATGGTTTTATTTTTAGTTTGTTAGCTTACTCTTATAAAGATTTTAATGATTTTGTAAAATATAGGCTTAAACTTTCAGCTAACAGGATTTTACATAAGACTGTTCTAAGGGTTGTAAATTTTACTTGATTTCTATTCAAAGAACTCAGTTGTTAACTAGACCAAATTAGATTTTTTTTTTTTTTTGTTAAAATGTTATTATAATGCTACTAACAACTTTATTGTATGTAAGTGATATCTTAGAGCTTCACTTGTATTTTGTAAACTATTTAACAATGTTGATGGGTTTCTGCATAATTTTTTTTCTCTCTAAAATGTTTAAATTTTCAGCTGTCACATTATTAACATAATTTAGATAAGAAAACAGTTTTATAAACCATCAATTTATACTCTTTCAAAATGTCATTTTTTTATGCAGCCAAAATTAACACCCATATTGTACTTAGTATAAAGTATTTTTATGTCTGGAAGTTTTCAGTCTGTGTCATTTATAAACATCATTGTATCACAGCAGTGACATGTTTCATTATTTCCAAATGATTTTTGCGTATTTTTGAAAATAATATGTATTTGTATAGATTAATTTTAAATTTAGTTGTATTGTTCTATGTACAATTTAATTTAGATAAAAATAAAAACCGATTCTATGTTGTTATTATTTTTATTTTGTCAATATTTATCCATCGTTTCAAGCTAAGTCATGTCCTTCTTTTTTTTTATATAATAATCCTGGGGGTATGTAAACTGTGATAATTTTGACTTAGTCAAACATTGTATTTTGTCCTAGATATAAATGTAGTCCTATTTGATATTATTTTAAAATAAAAAAAAAATCTTTTCATATTTTTTTTTATGTGCCATATACCACAGGAGGGCTTGGCGTTAATAAAAAAAAAAAAGAATGTGTATTTAAAAATTTCTTTTAAACAATATCATAGATAGTCAACATTTTATGATGTGCATGTATTTATTTTTAAACCGTATTGCAACAAAAAATTAATTAATCATTGAAAAAATGTTGTTTTTTTCATAATGAGCACTCATACATTTCCTTGTATAAAAAAATATAAATAAAATGTTTTTAGTTTTAATAATTACAATTTCTTTTATGATTTGTTTTTTCTTAAAAGTTTGCATAATACACTTCTTTCTTTTGCTTGTGTATTAGCTGATGTATTGTATAGGAATGCAACAAAGAATTTATTAACATAATTTGAAAGAAAAAAATTTATCAAAGTATAAGATTTTCTCTTTTTTTTTTATATGAATTTATCCATCATAATGTGCAGGCAGATTTCTGAAGGATTATTTCACTGTCTGAACAACCTTTGCAGTGAGGTAAAGAAAGGGCTATAACCTTTTTCTCCAACCATTGAACAATAGAAAGGCCCTGACAAACATACTGACAGTCCCCTATACTCTCTTTAAAAAATAAAAATAATGGGAATAATGTGCTTATTTTTTCATTTTTTGTAATTAAGAGATGGCATCTTGCCAAATCAAGCTACTAATGGCCCAAGTATGTAGCACCCATTTCATGTCTCCACAAAAAAAGTCCAATGTTCCAATAGCCATGGAGGAAATAATATCCTTATTTCACATGTAGGAGAGGTCAGTTACAGAGAACAAATGATGGCTGAAGATTATAAGAAAAATTTTTGCAGATCCTAAAGATTAGAGATGTTTGAAATTTTGATTTATTTAAATCTAAATATTTTAACTCGAATTAATTTTTATTATTACAGATAATTTTTTTCTTTAATCGGTTTATTTTTTGTGTGCTATTTGAACATGTGATATATTTATTTAAAGTCATGATACACATTATTTATTTACTTTTATTCCTCAAGTGTATTTGTTGTTTTCATTTATTCATTAATGAACAGAACAACTGAAGATAAGTTTCAACAGATGATCCTCTACATACATATATATGTGTGTGTGTGATGGTATCCGTCTCCATGTATGTCGATTGATGGTGCCTTTATTTTCAACATCACTTCTTGTCAATCTCAGACTCAGTATGTTATTTACTCAGCAGTGCACATATTTTCTTACTCTCTGTCCCAAAATTCAGAAGAGCAAAATATATACACTGAATTATTGCTCTTTTTTTTTCTAAATCTTTGTTTTTTCCTGTAGCATTATTTGAGTGTCTTATCTGTGAATGTTTGTGTGGAAAATATTTAAACATGTTATTGAATTTTTTTAAATTTAGAATATGCCTTTTTTTTTTACCTTCTCTCATTTGTAAAATTTGTATTTTCTTGAAATTATTATTTTTTCTCCTTGGAAATTTTTTTTTAAAACTTACATAAGACAAACTTTGATAAGATAACTTCTTATTGCCGCCAACATGTGTAAGAAAACTATGTTGTACATTTAAAAAAAAATAAAAATTCTGAATAAAATAACATCCAAAACAAAGAGCAAGCTAGATCAAAGATACCAGATATTGGGTTATTTTTAATATAGTTGAAACTTATGTCTAGCTTATTAAAAAACAATAGGTTGCAAGTAGACAGATTTTTTTTTTTCGACAACCTATATTTACAGTGACTGCATTTTTTTTTGTTATGATAAAAAAGAATGTGTTCATTTATTCACTGTATTAACCATTGCTCTGAATATCAAAATGTCAGGTATTAAAATAAATTGTAAAATTTTAGGTCGGCTCAGAAAAACATAGCATATGCTAGGCAACTATTCATTCATCAACAGTATTTGTCAATCTATATTTTTATGTATAGTTATCAATTTAAACACATTGTAAAAATTGTCACTGTCACACTCACATGCAGTCTCAAAGTCATGAACTCGATTATCTCTTGTGTACCTGTCAGAATGAAATATTTAACTCGTGATCCAGCATTGAGCTTGTTTCCACTGAGACATTTCTGCTCTTGTTTCATCATCAGCCATGAAAAGGCTAAAAACATATCCAAGTAGCAACCATCATCTAACTTGATTTAAAAACATTTTTTTTTTCTGTTTAGTGTTAATTAAAAAAAAAATTCTTTTATCAATAGTGTAGCATTTATTCTTTATACAGATGTTCCACAATATCAGTGTTGTAATGTCACACTGGCATTTTTCCTGGATTCTTTCCATATTTTTTTGCTTTACAGAACCAATAGTTTTTTTTTGTTTTTTTGGGGCACTTGTTGTTTTATCCAGTGTAAAGGTGTGATGGTTGGTTTAACACTTTTGTCCTCTTCCTTTCTAACTGCACTGTTAAATGTTAGTGATCTGTATAATTGTATTTAAATTGAAAAAAAGAATAGAAAAAAATAAAAACAAAAAACAAGGGGGGGGGGGATTGAAAATGGATTGTGTTTTATTATGAACCCTGTTTTACATTTTTTATTTGAAGGCCAACCATTTCCCTTCCCAAATAGTTATACTTGAATTAGGGTTTAGTCTTGGCTACACATTAGTGGTCCATGACTACATCAAAAAAAAAAAATCTGATTAAAAATATTTTTTAAGAAAAGATAAAAAAAAAAATTCAAAAAAAAAATTAAGAATGCTATGATTTTAAAATTATCTGTGAATTATATTAATTATTGTCAGTCTTTTTTTTTTCTCAAGCTGGACATATGAAAAGATCTTATTGTAAATAAAACCTTTGTATTTTATTCAATTTGATTGAATTGCTTTATTTTGTTTGCATTAAAAATAAAAATGTTCTTTTATTTAGGAGTTAAATTATTGTTTGAAGGTATTTGATACTTAAAATTATTTTATTTCAACCTATTTAGTATAGCCAAATAAAATGTACAAAGCATGATTATAACTTTAATATGGTATATAAAAACTAATAATTTATCAAGAAACTAAAGAAAAAATTTTAAGAAAAAAAAAAGGTAAAGATTTTTTAATGATTTATTTATTAATTAATGACAATCATATCAATTTGTTCAAATATTCATAATGCTTTGTCAGTCATTTCATTTTTCAAAATTGTTCATGCAATGTTCAATGAAAAAAAATTTTTTTAATTTTATGAGTTGCATTAATTCATATTTGTAAATGAAATCTCTAGGACTTAAAATATATTTTAAATATCACCAAAATAAAGTTTTTTTCCAACAAAACTATATTTTTTAAAAATCAAAACAATCTACAAAAAAAAAAATATGAGTAAACTATTTTCAACTCTAAAAATCAGGACAGGGCAAACTTTTTGAATCACTGGCCAAATTTAGCTCATACATTTGTGGGGGGAGGGGCGAACCAAGAGCATGTGAATGGCGTGTTGACACAAAGTAATATAAAATAGATGTAAACATCATAACATAAAATGCTAGTACTTCGCTTCACTATGAAACAGATGGTGGGGCACGGGCCAGAGTTTGCCCATGGCTGGTCTAAGTGTAGTTAGTATTTTGAAATAATTTTGATCTTTAAGAAGTAAAAAAAAAAAATCAATGATTCTGTAATGAGACCTCAAAGATGTACATCGAAATCAATAATAACAAACATATACAACAATGTCAGGCAGTTGAACCGAGCACCATGGCAATGCTGAGATTTACGGCAAAATTAAAAATATTATATATATGTATATATATAGCCGTTTTGAGTTCTGTGCTGCCCTTAAAAAGTAACTAAACAAGAAAAAAATCAAATGACTTAAAAATTTCACTGTGCATCAAATAACACAAAGGCCAAAAACATAATCATCGTAACTAGCAAATACAATGGATCATATACTGCTTGCAGGAAGGGAGGTGGGTGACAATGCAAACACATTTTTTTTAAAAAACTATCTTACCAACATTAAACCCTATATGCTAATCCATTGAGTATGGTTTCCTCTGATATCCACTGACATCTGCCCAGTTATACACTTGACTATATAAGAAAAACAACTCTTAGTCTAAAGAGAAATATTCCAGTTAACATTATTTTTCATCATGTGAAACAATTCTAAAGAAGATAACCTAGTGACTAAGGCCATTCTTCACCTGACAACTTTAATGGCTATTTAAAAAACCCATAATTTTCTTAAAGCTATTTAAAAAAAAAAAGGAACAAATAACCAAGTGATTAAACCACTACCTTACAATTTCAATGGTTGCTCAACAATACACATATCATGTTATCAACACTCAAAACTGTACACATCATTTGCAGTGTTTTTATTTGTGGCTGGGGGTAAAAAAAAAGTAAACTAACTTGTGGCTGTACAAAGACAACAATGATGACACAATGGATACAGGTGTTTTGAATCTGTGATCGGTTTAACATTAAAATGTTTCAGACATGAGGTTTCAACTATTTTTGCAATGAAATACTTTTTTTTTTACTCTTTATGTAAACAAAGGAAAAATTCTACAAATTAAGGAGTTAGAAAATAAAAAGTGGTAAAAAAATTTTTAATGAAACACGGAGGACAATGTACACAGTTGAACTAAATAAATATCATATTTTGAGAGCAAAAAAAAAAAATTTAACTCAAGGAATACTAATTCAACTAAAAGTCATATAAAAAAAATTATAACATTATATATTCTAACATGTATTACAAATGATAACATTATACGTGTATAATTGGTTAAATGTGAAATAATAAAAAAAAGAGATTAAAAAAAAAATTTTAAAATGAGACGAAACAAAAAAAAACATACAAAGCAAAGTTCAGTCAGCCCATGCACTAGATACCACTGGGAACAAAATGTATGTACAACATGAACATAATGCAGTACAAACGTCAGCTGTAGAAAATGAAATGCTAAACAGTACAGTATGTACATGAGTATAACAACCAGAAGTGATAGTATTGATGGGGAGGAAATTGTGCAATAAAAAAGTTGTAGTTGTATAATAATCAAGGTATAGAGTGAAACATGTGGGGCATGAAACACAAAAATGTATAGAAGGAAGTCAAATAAACTGGACAAAGATTTGGCAAGAGATCAGTTAACAAGACTGAAACATAGAGTGGAAAAGAGAAAATGAAAAAGAAAGTAAAATGGAAGGCTGTGGACTGTTAAAATAAAATGATAAGATAAAGCAGCAAAAAAAAAAAATATCTACATATCATGACTGAAAATCGGCTGCATATATTTATTTTATTCTGATTTGACACAAAGCACACAAATAAAAAAAACTTCAATAAATTAAAAACAAACTAGAATGAAATTGCCCGATGAGTAACATTACTGCTAGAATTGATTCCTATTCAACACTACATAATCAGTTAATAACCCATCTAGTAAATGTAGAAAAATAATCACAGTAAATTAGTAAACTGTGTTGGGTAGAAGATATGACAGTATCCATCAAATATTACCAGCCCACACACAAAAAAATTCAGATAAGAAATCAAGAAAGCATCTTATAAACCTCAAAGTAGAACTAGCAACACACATCTGATCTTACTTTAGCTGAAGAGAAGTTTCTTTTTTTTTTTGTGTGTGTCATAACAAAATAAATGTACATATGATAATTAGTCAATGTATACATGCAACAGATCTCCTCTGCTATTTTCCATTGTTTCTTTTTAATTCAGGTAACATCTAGAATGAGTTTTTTAACAGTGATAATAACTTATTTCCAGCCTTTGGCTTAACTTGTATGTGGTTGAAATAATGGTGAACTTTATTTTGTGCACTATGCAAATTTAACTGCTAAGTTAAATTCAAGCTGGTAAAAGAAGATTTAGATGTAGCTAGTCAGCGTAGATATATATATATACATGTATATGGTGAGACTGTACTCATTATATTAGCTCAAACAGTACTCAGGACAGACAAGACATGACACAAGTTAAGTGTTATTTATAGAACAGGTTCCCTGTGGTAAGTGACTAAGAACAGATTCCCTGTGGTGAGTGACTAAGTGTTATTTAAAGAACAGGTTCCCTGTGGTGAGTACTAGCTGCTCCATACCCTGCCAATAAAAACTAGAAACATAAATCTACTAATAGTTGTTTTTTTTTTTTAAATGATTCCTAATTAAAATACTGTTTATAAAATCTAATGGATAGACTGGTGAAATATATATGTATATATATATATATATGTATGAACAAATCACAAATATCTGGAAGATAATCAAATGAGGTAGAAATAACAGATTCATGTTAAGAGACATAGTCTTTTTTTCCCCAAAATAAAAACCAAATACATGTATATGAATTAAAATACTGGATTAGATTTTTAAAATAAGTGCATTTGCAAATGAGAGTTAGATACACAGTGCGAATTTGAGCACCACAAGCCTGTACCACAATACCTAGAGGCATGTACTAATATTATCTATTTACCAACATAATAAAAGGGACTCAAATTTAGAGAGCACTGACCTATGAAATACAACAATACTTCACTACCATAAAAAGTAACTAAAGTACAATACATGTAACACTTATTTAGTTTAAAAGAATGAGTACAGTATAAAAAAAAATTGTTTTTACATTTTTTCTTAAAAATTGAAGAATGGTATGTAACAAATCTCAGCTTCAAACAATATTTTCTGTTATCTTCACCAAGACCAATGGTACAATAAAACTGCTACATGTATCAAATACAAAGGCTTTCAGGAAACTTTCAGACTTTAATCGGACATAATAACCTAAAGACTTTTTTTTTTACAAGCAAACAGGAAAAATCTAAGTGAAATATTTATTACAATACATGTACTAATGTTGCACCATCTATTTCAACAGTTTCAAAAAATGACCATAAAGTATGAAAATTAACAGAAAAGTTCATCTCCTTTTCCAAAAAGTCTTGGTGTTAAAGACAGAGTATAATCTATTCACATACATTCTAAACAATCAAATATCTTACTACCACACAAAAGTTTTGTAGCTTAAGTAAACTGTGAGGCGACAACATAAAATCTTTTCACCTTAAAACCTTGCTGCATCTCTCATGGATATAAAAACTAAGCAGTTAACGTTTTTTCAAGTATTCCTTATGGAAGACACATTTTCTGGTCACTTAATAATCAACACCTCTTCAATGTTTTTTTTAAAAATAGATAATGCACCCAACAATATCACAATTGATTACTATTTATTATATGACACACCTATCATATGAACAGAGCTTCATCTTTAACAAAGGTTGAAGTTGTTCCTGTGTATACTGTAGATAAAGTTGTTCACGTGTATACTGTAGTTAAAGTTGTTCACGTGTATACTGTAGTTAAAGTTGTTCACGTGTATACTGTAGTTAAAACTAGAGGCTGCATTGTACCTCATCATTGGCTAGGCTGTTTGTTTTTTCACTATGGATATGGACATTTATTTTACTTTTTTCTCAATGTTCTGCCATTCATATCTAACAATACTTATACATGTACTAAAATTTCCATAGATGGACAGAAAACATTAAAAAAAAAAACAAGTCTACAAGCTTGTCTATTTTCAGTTCCTAATGTAAAATATTTAGTAAATTGAATGAATCAATAGATTTTAATAGATTAAAAAAAACCAGAGCAGTATTAATGAGTAACAACAATTAGAACAACCTAAAGTAAAGCTCTATCTATAAAGTCTCAATGAATAAATATTTATTTCAAATCCTGGAATAAACCCATCATAGTTTTATGTTAATACTGAACTTTTTAAACTATACATGAGCAGATCCTAACCCAATAAATAATAATAAACTAATCTGTCACAGTAAATCTTACGTAAAAGCTACCACTTGCTGATGACAAGGAAAAAAGATAAAATGGCCAACATCAACATTAAATGCAGTTGAAAATGTTACGATGAAGGTCAAAAAATTGAACAGGGGGAAACGGAATAGAAGTGACATAGACTTGATGATAGACTGTCATGCAATAATGTAATTAAAAAAAAACCATAGATATGTGTATATAAAAATCAAGACATGGAAGTAGTAAGTGAAGTAAATCCAATGATGCCAATTCCAAGTTGATTGTAAAATTATTTTTTTTCAGTTCTACTCATATCTTGATTTGGATGCAAATTTATTTAGTTCTCAAATCATTTACCCTGTCAATAATTTGTATGAAATGGCTGCAACATGTCACTCACAATCCTCTAGAAATGCTTGTTTGACATAAAATGTATATATATATATTATAACATTTTTAAAAAAGAGCATAATAAGAACTGATCACTCATTAAGAAATAAATCTAGCTGTGCTGGGTTCCTTCTGCAGTGCACCACTTAAAATCAGTGTTGCAGACACACAAGTCCAAAATAAAAAAGTGTTTCAGGCAAATATAACAAAACAAATGAAATGTAGTGGTCACTATTTCTTGAAAGTAGCCGCTGGTTGTGTTATCCAATAATCAATCAAAACATATTTACTTCAAACATTTGTGGATAGTAATATCATCCATAATATACAGAAATCACTTTTTCTCTCCAACTTTACTTCATAGGTTTATCAAAACTGCCAAGAAAGTTAATATTCCATGAGGTAATTCTTCTATACGGATTTCTAAAATCCTTGTTAAATGAACTTTTTTTATGGAAACAGTGCTGAATTTTGCAACATATTGAAGTCTTTAAAATGTAGCCTATTACATATGATCAGGGCAAGAAGAATGACATGGTCGGTTTAAAGTCATTGATAGGCATGGCCTGAAGGACCTCGTCCAACAGCTGCAAAGGGCGATGGAGCTGGATTTCAATCCAACATGGTGTTTCCTTGATACTTTTCCTTGGATAATCCGGCCCCCATCCTTTAACAAAACTCAGGCGAAGAAGACAAAGGCGTCTCAAATCATCCACTCCAATCCCAGCTGCGGCTGATAGACTTGCTGTTATAAATTATAAAGATTAAGTAAGATTTTAAAAATTTCATTTTATGGTGGACACACAAAATCACTAATTTAACAAAAAACCGTTTGTATCGATAGAGCCCTCACTATGGCTTAATTAGAATTCAAAGGTAAACAGGTAAATAGCCAAGAACTATAGGTCTGCCTAAAGTTGAAAATTTAGTGCATTTAAAATATAGCTTTATTGCATGGACATTGTATCATTATTTTTAGAATTTATTTTTAATCCCTCCTCATTACCTCTGTAACATTACACCTATGATTAATTGCCATTTTTTAAAAACTAGGTTAGAGACAGGTACTTAAAAAGGCTTAAGTTTAAAAGGTTTTGAAACCAGTGACATATTAAGCCTAAGCTCACCTCCAACTGCTGAAGAGCCAACGATGCTACCTGCCACTGCGGCTGCTTGAGCCGCGGCCGCTGTCTGAGCAGTGGCTGCTTGTTCCTGCATTTGCCTGTGGCACTGTCTGATATCAAATACCTGTCAGTGCAATTTAAAAAAGTTTAAATGAAAACTGTTATAATAAGGTATTCATGCAACATAAAAACAAGTAACCTTGAACAAAAAAAATTATTTTCAAATCCCGGTGAAAAAGTTTCAGATTTGGATTTCACAAAATAGTTTATTAATTTTTCATTTCACCTTACATGAATGAGTAATGGCCGGTTAAATTGGGCCCCCTCCCCCCATGACAAAAAGCTTACACTTCTTAGTCCTATCTACAGTACATTTTCGTAACTACATCTTATTTTCAGTAACAAGAATTATTTTTTTATTCCATAAAGAGTAACAGTTTCAGCTATATTGAGTGTGAAAATTTTGTCAAAATTTTAAAACTTCTTTCTTTTTTCTATGGCTCAACAGCCCATTTAGGGCCCTGGCCTGCCATTCTACTCTTCTTCACTTTTCCCAATCCATGATCTTCTTCCTCAACTCTCACTCGTATGGCTATAAGGCCTTTCTCCACCTCCTCTAACCACCTGCTTCTTGGTCTGCCCTTAGGCCTTTTCTCATTAAGTGTTGCCTTATATAACGTTTAAACACACTAATAAAATTAGTAATCCACTAGATGCTAATAGATTGAGGAACATTTGATTATTAACAAAACCTACTAAAATATATCAGCTATGGCTAAAAAGTCTTGAAGTACAATGAAAATTCCAAAAAGAAAATCACAGACAATTTGAAAATTAGATATTATAATAATTACTTAATGTATTTATGTTTGCCAAATATTTAATTTTCATAAATGTAAATAAAACATGCAAAATCAGGCTTGAAATTAAAAGAAAAAAAATTCTCACAGATGATAAATTTTAAAATGAGAATATCAACTGATATTATGGAATATCCTTTATTTGAAGTATGTACCTTTATGTATGCCGTGGGATAAATCTTGTGCACAGCATCACCAGGGGCCCTTCCTGCCTCTCTGTCCAGGTAAAAACTTTGCACAAATACGCTGTGATCACTGACACACCTGATCCAAACGTCCCCTTCTCCCCGGTAGTCTAATGAAACACCTTTACCAATGTGAAGCCTAAGGATGTAAAGAAATCCTGTCTTGAGGAAAACTAAACCATTCTTTCTTTCCTGGAGCTTTCCAAAAAATTAGTTACAATAAAGAAATAGAAAAAATAGAAAAAATGGTGTATTTAAAGGAATTAAAAGGTTCTTTTTTTTAAACTAACACATGTATAGAAGTAAATTAGTTTCTGGGTTAGTTAATGACAAAAACAGATTATCTCGGCTGAAAGCCATCTAGTTTCACAACGCAACTATACAGATAACTATAAATGCTCAGTCAGCAGATATATTCTTCCTTAGATGCTTACCTTGCCCTCTCACTTGCCTCTGTCCGATGGACATTCGACAACTGACCCAAACAGAAGCGGTCTATGCTTGATGGGTCTGTGTAGCCGTCCACGGTGACGGTCTTGACATTGTAGGGAACTTTAAAAGTTTCTCCAACCTGTTGGTCTAGTTCAAAGTATGTCTGGGTGCACCAATATTCTGGAGCTGAAACAGAAATCAATATGAAAAGTCAACCTGCAAAAAATGAGAAATTATAGAGTAATGTAAAACAAATGTAAATCATAACAAGCATTTCAATTTATTTCTGCTAATGATGTTAAAGTCATGATGTTTGAAAAAAACAAACATTTTATTTATAAGAAGAAAAAAAAAAAAATACCACATCTAATATTATTAAACTGCTACCACCATTGCAGGTAAAATTTCGACATAATATTCCACATCACTACCCTAAATCTTCGATTAAACAGGGCCATACAATAGTGTGCAAGATATAAGTGTGTCAACTATAAAGTATTCTTGTTGTTTTTTTTTTAAAATGCAATTAAGCTTTAGCTGTCTACATAGTTGAATAAATATAAATTGCAACATACGTGGTTGATTTGTCAAGGGAGCGATGGACGCCATATCTGCTTGCATCTGACCATTGCTCCCTGCAAGATTGTAAGTAAAATAAAAAAGTTACAACATGTAACAATATATTGTATTTTTCAATAGAATTCTATAATTTTTGAGTTCTGAATCACGCAAAGAGAAATGGAAAAAACATTTTAACTAAATTCATAGGAAACAGCACTTAACCTAGCAGTGACATATTGCCCTTAGACAATCATTTTGTCAACATTGGTTAACAAAGACACTACAGCTGCAATCAGAATTAAGGCAGTGATAAAGCAACGTGACAGTATAATTTATTTTTTAAGTCAACTTACAATATGACATAGCTTGAGAGTATGGGGGCGTGGCACTGTCACCCCAACCACCCGGCGAAGCTGTTGAAAAGAAATAAAACAACATCATAAATCATGCGGTTGAAGAAAATAGCAGTGTGCTTTTCTGTGCTTACATCAGAAAGTTATTCACTGAGTTTTGTAAAAAAAAAAAAAAAAATGATGGTTGAGACAAAGTGTGGCCATCAACTGACAACTTATGGACCGAGCAATAGAAAAAATAAAAAAGATTAAATTAACCCTGGGGGTAGTGCCGCAAGTTGGCCTGATTGTGGACAGGTCTTGGGTAGGTCTCTGCTGCCATGCTGTTGTGACCATGACCTTGACTGTTGCTGCGCACCACCTGATTTGGATGAGTCGGTGGTGTGGGCACGCCCATTGGACTGGGATGGGAGGCAATGCCACTTGTACCTGTTGAAAAAATAAAATAAGTATTTAAAGTCTAACAGGAGCTTTTCTTAACTTTAAAAAAGTTGTAATAAAGAAAAATTAGTGTATATTCGTGGCCACATTTATACCTTTACTTCTAATACCTAAATCATTAAACATATACATGTAATAATAAACTTTCATTAATATTTTTTTTAGTTCACACAAACATTTTTTAAAAAAAATGTACATGGTGCCTCAACGTGATATGACACATTTTGCTAACAAAATTTCATGAAACATTTTGGCAATTATTAAAAGCGAAATTGAAAAAAGCAATGGCCAAAGTATTTTATAATTTGAACAAAATGGCTTTTAATATATATTAATAAATACTTTTCTAATTATTGTTCTACTTCACATGCATTTAAAACACAAATGTGTCTTACCATTTTGCAGCACTCTATAGAATATAGTGAGGAGGTATGCATAATTTAATTATCATTCTTTAACCCATGTATTTATTTAGCATAGTACATGATAGCAATAAATATGTAATGTTACACATAACATATTTGTTTCCTTTACATGGAAATGCCACACAATCCAGTAAGGTGGTACGCATAACTAACTTAATACTTAGAAAAACATTCGTTCTGAATTCAAGTAATTATGTTGCTCTTTAAATGAAACAAATAAAAGCATTAAAATATGTAACGACACACTGCTAAATATTTCTTTTCTTAATATAAACATGTTTAGAAGTATATATTGAGAGGAAGAGAGAGGTTTAGACAGAAAGATAAGTTAATAGATGATATGCATCCACCTTGTATTTAATAAAGATGAAAAGACAATGGTCATGACTGCTTCTTTTTTGTCTCAGTCATTGATATAAAAACTGATGGTTACCATACACTAATTTAAAACATTTTTCAACAGCATTACGGCTATAAACAACTGTAAAGCTTGTTCCGGGTAATATTTTTAAAGCTATATTAATGAACAGCCACAATCCTTAAATTTAATTTATATTTTATGCAGTTTAAAAAAACTTAAAGTGTCAAGTGCTAAAGAAATACGAAACAGCTGACAAGACTATTGTAAATAGAGAAAAGCTGTCAAGCAAATATATTTAAATTTACGATTAACGTGTGTGTTGAAATTCATTTTTTAAAACATCTAATGCAAACTCACAGGCATTTTATCATTAGAGATCATGACAAAAAAACAAAAAAAGTTTTAAGTATGCTGGATTATAAAAAAAAGTATGATGCCATGTTTATTTTCTAATTTAACTTAAATTAAAGTATAGAATGGTGTTACACACTTAAATTAGAAGAAAGTTAGCAAAAAAGTAATGAAAGTAAGAAACATGAAAATTGTGTTAGTTTGTGCAAATTAGTTAGCTGTGATGTTAATTGATAATGTTATTAGCCGCAAGCACAAAAGATTATATATAGAGTTAATTGTTCATAAGCACTGGTAAATTAAGTAATACATATACTTAAATCTTATACATACATAAGCATTGAAAGCATTTTCACATTAGGTTTCCAACTATAAAAAAATGCTGTTGTTAGGTATTTCAAAGGCAAAACTCTTTTTTTCCGACATAATAGTGTGCAAGTGTCATTCTGAGATTACAATTTAAATGTTCTGCAAAGCGTGAATCACAGCTCTGTTGTATTGACGATACATGTATAATATTCATTATGACAGGGTTTTTCCCTATTTAAAGGGTCTACTCTTTGCTGATCCACACATTCATATTCATTCCTTCACATCAGCGAGCGTGGGATAAAGACAATGGGGCAGTCAGAAATAAACTAAGTGACACGATAGCTTACATGGAAAGTTAAGCGTTAACATGGAAAAAAAAATACGATGGCAAGTTGATAATGACAGCGTGAATTAATGAAGTACCATAAAAAATATACCTAATACAAATATGATAAACTTCCTGGAAAGCAAAAGGTTGTTGTTAGTGAAAACAATAATCCAGCAGCAACTATCTAGTCAAGCTCACAAAAGATATTACAAAGCAAGGCAAAATAGTTAATAATTAGTTAACAGAAAATGAAAGTTAGTGGAAACAGTCAGACAGAATAAAAAGTATAAAGGGGAAGAACTCCATCACCAAATAGAAAAATGTTAATAATTATTGTCACCAAATTCTATGCAGTACTACTGGTCAACTGTAACTCACTTGGGCGGGACAAGTCCAGCCTGGGCAAGGCCTGCTGGGCAGGAGACAGCGGCTGGGTGGTAGAAGGATTAAGCGGATGGTGGGGGTGGGACAACGACCCTCCACTCTCTGAGCGGCCCAGTGGGGGTGCACCCATAGTGCCCCCTCCAACCACACCAACATTGACAGGGGGCACCTGCTGCTGGGGGGAGGCCACTACAGACCCGCTGCTTACAGAGGACGGGGAAGGTAAAGGATGAGCTGTAGAGGTGGTGGGCCTGGAGCCTGAATAGAGATCAGAGAAACAAAAATTATTTAGCACATGTACAAATCAACAATAACAAGATATATATATAGATCAGTTACACAAAAAAAATATTCCATAGAAAGAGAAGCTCTTCAGGTGAGTTTAACAGATTTTAAAAAATAAAATAAACATGCAGAATAATCAACCATAGAAATTGCTAACAGCTCTGTCTAATTTATTACTCCGATCAACGATCACTTAAATAAAAAAAAAAATTTTTTTTACAAGCTTTCTAGCTGTGAAGAATATTCTAAGATTGTAATGCAAATTATATTTGATGATTTTTCTTTTCTGACAGAACAAAACAAACAAAATGTTTATAAAATGGAAACCCTATCACTGACAGAAAAATTATTTCTTGGGTAGAAGAGCTCCTTTAGACTATAATATTGAGTTCTATAAGTAATTTAAAAGACAGTAAGAGAAGCAAGCAACTAATAATAGAAATAACATTTGACGATTTCCTGCATTGGTACGACCCAATTGATAACATTTAATTATCTTACACATGACTTTTAGTGAATGTGTGTCGCTATAATTATTTGCATTCATAACTTGGTACAGTTAGAGATATGCCAAGATATTGCCAATGTCAATTATATCAAATGTAATCTTACATTACAAAAAAAATCATCCTCAAGAAATAATGAACAATTTGAAAAATATTTTTTTTTATTTCTCAGTAAAAAATCACTTAAAAGAAAAAAACATATGCTAATAATAAAATGACTATACTGCAAACCAAATTAATGAATGAGATGACAAAAATTATTTTTGACAGCTAAATATATCAAACATGCCTTGTGTGTACACAGTTCATAACAAAATAAACCATACATTCAAAGGACACAACACAGCCAAAACCAGACAATAACATAGAAAAAAAGATAAGAGTATGGTGTAGTGTTCATTAATCAATTCTTTTATTTACTTTTTAAAGATAGGAAATCTCCCCATTTAGAAAACAACTTTCAGCACCATCACTGAGTAACAATTTGTTGCATTAAAAAAAAAATTACCAATAATATAACTAATAGGGTTATGTCATGTTAAAAAAAATCTGATTATTGCACTTTCAAGATAAGGTGAAGTTCCCTTAAGCCCATAAGGGCTCTTCAGAACAGATGAATGGTAGAATTCATCTGTTTCATTAGCCAAGGCATATGAAAGGATTGTGTAGCTAGCACAATGTCCAGCACCAACATATGTCAGATGCCCAATAGAAGCTAGTTGGACTTGACCATCTATTCTACATTTATAAACATTACATATTTTATTCCTATTCCCTACAATAGAGCATATGTTACCTAAGTATGATCAAGGAAAAAAACATTAGCTTGCAAGTAAAAAGAGAACTGCAAGACTAAATAGAGATTCTTCAAAAAAAAAAAAAAAAAACTAACTCATCCTACCTGGCATATGGAGAAAAGAGTCCGCTGGTGGGTGCTGGACAGTGTCCCCTCCAATCTGTGCATGTTCGGATATTGTCATGGATGCACTGCTGCTGTATTCATCTTTGACCAATCTTCCTGGGGGCCCTGTGCAAGGGATGTGAGGCACTACACAATTAATTTCAACAGTCAATGGGCGGGAAAAGTTTAAGAATGTTCTGAGATAAGTTAACAATACGTAAATTACATTATATTTTTTTTTTTATTAAATCGTACTTTGGACTGATAATATCCTTAAACGATCATTGACTCAAGAGTTTAATTAAAAAGAAATTCTATCATTGCAATAATAAATTGATCTTACGATTACATAAAAGACTGGCTAAAACCGAAAAAGTGAAAGATCCCTATCTTTTACTCAGATTAACTTTGCACTACACAAAATTTAATAGCAGAATATAAAAACTATTTAGTAACAACTACTTTCTTAGACAACACACACACAAAAAAAGAAAATTTTAAACACTAAAGCATAACTAATTAGACAATAAATCTTAAAAAAGATTAACCTATTTTTTTTTCAGAGATAATTTGTTGCCACACCCAAAATCAAAATAGGAATTTAACAAATACTAAGCATCAATGAAGAAATAAGCATTCAAATTTGTTTGGGAAAAACTTGATAATTTTTGCCAAACAGTGAATACAATTTAAATTATTTGAAAAAAATTTTGATTCATCTTTATAAGCTATTTTAGTTTCTATGTCATGTTTGACCGACATTAAGCAAAAGTATCCACAAAGCATCAACCATTCTATTCCTTATGTAATTAGTTTTTCAAGTAATGTACAAAAAAACCTCGTAATAAAACAAAGAAATACTAAAATAAGGCAAAATAGGCTTTGCCACACAGGTTACAAAAAGATATTTCTGATCTTTTTGCGAGAGAAAATAATTTATTGCTAAAAATAGACTTTGTTTTCCACAAAAGCCTTCAATGTGGGTCATCAACATTTAATTGATAAAGCTGGGCTACATAAAGAGACATGCAATTTTTACTATGAGATTTAATCAAATACTCTAAGCAGTTTAAGTTTTTCTCTAAAATGTATGACTTTGATGTTATTTTTTTTTACAAATATACATTAATTATAGACATTTTATAGCCTGAGTCAATGTTTCTAAGCAGTGGTAACCCACATTGGTTGAAGCATCTTCATAAGAAAGACATTGCAGCAAAAGAGAGATAAAATTCGGGATGTCCATAGATACTCTAGCTTTCAATTGATTTGGCATACCATTAATGTTATATCATGTTAATTTTTTGCTTTAAAAATATAAATATAAATAAATAAAAAAAAAAAGGTTTGAAGAAGGCAGTCATTTTTATCATCATTGCAATTTTATGTTTTTAAAATAAATGAAGTGACCCCTATTACTGACCACACACACAAGTATGCAAATATTTGAATCCATTAGAAATATTTTTTTCATGACAGTTACGACCTGGACTGTCTCAGAAATCAACTAACCTGCATGATGTAGTGACAGACCTGATAAATCTGAAAAGCAAAAGTAATTGTAAAATATTCCTCAAGACTTTACCAATAAAAAACAACAGGTTTACTCTGCATGATAATCATAAGAGACTAAATTGATAATAACAAATAAATATATTTAATATAATTAATATTTTTCAAAATTAAAATCTATAAATGGCAAATGCATGTGGGTTTGATTGTAGAAAACCAGAAAAACCACTCTTGAATAAAGAACAATCAATAAAAAATGCCCCTCATTCTTTTAAATAGTAACAAATATTGCAAATTTTTAATGTAATGTTTGGTTTAAAATAGAATAAACAATAACTAAAATGAATTAATAATAAAAAAATACAACAACATTTTGTAGCTCACCAATGCCAGGGGACACAACTCTTTCATAGTGGTATGGATTGATGCAAACGCTGTCCTGCTTTAAGTCAAACGCATACTGACAGAACTTGACATGCTTCAGTTCATTTTTGTGAAGATCTGGCCAACGCCATATTCTAGCATAAATCACATGAGGAAACCCCTTTCGACCAGCCACCTTTAAATTAAAGAAAATAAATACAATACAGCTTTTCAATTATGTCAATCATAAAAATATAGCAAGATCAACATTCTTTACTTCATCTATATAATTCATAAACTACTGCTTTATAGTGAAATCACTAGCATTATAAAACTAAGATTAAAAAATAATGAGCTATTAATTTAAAGATCTAAAAAAAAAGTGTATTTTTTAATGCGCTTTGAATTCATGCTTAAAATGGTGACAAATAATTAGATCCACAAGCTGCGGAGCTTATTTAAAACCTACCCATCCAAAGAGTAAATGGCAAGAATTAATAACACTTTAAGTTTTCTAATTAAATAAATCTCCAACGCAAATCATGCTTTAAAAAAAGTCTCATAAATCAATAACCTGTAATCGGCCATCAAGTGTTCTTTGAATAGTCACACACTTTGAAGGGTGTGCACCATTAGTTGTGATGGCTGTGATAAGACTGTCTAACTCGTCTCTCTTCTCCTTCAATTTTTTCACCAAACTTTCAATGGCTCTTTTAGCAAAACTTTCACTTTCTCCACCCTAAAGTTTATTCCAAAAGATTATTATAGATTGGTTGTAATGATTTTCATTTAAATTTAGCTTAAAAAACACTTTGTTTAAAGAAATACAGAAGATTTCAAAAGAAACAAAATATTTAATATTTCTAAATCTCACCTGTCGGTGACACATCAAACTGTGGACTATGCTCAGGCATGCATCGGCTGAGGTAGGAGCCTGAGTCGCCATAATGGCGACTATTATTTGGGAATTTACCAAATCAGCAGTTTCTGAAGACTTTTTTTTTTATTAAATCCGAGTTTGTTTGTAGCGCATTATTTTAAAATTTCCAAGCTCAAACTGAAACATTTAAAAAAAAAGTCTCTTAGTCTGATGATGTAAAAACATTGTAGCAGTATAACTAAATACTTAGGGTTAGCGCATCTAACAGAAAATAAAAGGGTAAAGGTTAAGTTATAGAATAAATTCACATTTAAAATTAAGTTACAGTTTACTTTAGAATAATGTGGTATTTTTAGCTTATATTTAGATTGGCTAACATACATATTTAAACATAAACTCAATTCTTTTATTTAAAATTTTAATTCATTAAAATATTCTTAAAAAAAGATGACATTGATTTATAAGAAGATACCTGTAGTAATTTTTAAACAAACATTTTTGTCCATTTATTTATATGTAACTTGACAATGGAAGAAGAACTGGACAATGCTGGTACTAAATTATCTGTAAAAAAAATAGGAAAGGAAAAGTAATGATTAAATCGGTTTTTCATGTCATTTGTCAATTTTTAGATGGTGATTCGCTGAATGGTTGTTTGTTTCTGGGAATATTTTTTCTGACATTAGTTATTTCATTACATGGTCTTTTTGTCGGAGGATTTAAGTATTTTGAAAATGAGTGGTGTGATACTGAAGAATTCTTCACAAATGCCATTAGGGCAATTCAACTAAATAAGATAAATCATTGAAACAATATTTTATCAATGCTTTTCAGGAAAGAATGGATTTAGGATATAAACTTACAATATTTTAATTGTTTTTTTTTTCGCCATCTAGAAAACCTTCTTTAATGTGCAATATACTCTATAGACACATTTTTTTTTAGAAATAACAGTACACATTTATTTGCCAGCACTTAAACTATATTTTTTTTATAAAAATGACAAATGTGGTTGCATGAATATTCTATATATTACATATACATGATACTGTTGTGATTTCTTCTATTACAATTTAATTATCCTTGAAATGAATATTAATATAATTATCTCATGAAGTTGTTCTTACAAAACAATTTTTTCCAAACGAATATTCATTAGCCCTTATTTTTTAGAGAAACAACTGTAACATAGATTATTACATGCGTTTCGCCCTATCAAAATCACTATAAAATTGTCTAATTTTAACATTTCAAAAAGTATGACATTTATCAATTTAAGATTTATGTGAGACTGCCTCACCAGGTATTATATTAATAAGAATTTAATTTTATTGGGTGAAAATATAAAAGAGTTTAAAAAAATGTAATTTTGATAACCAATGACACGTATTTATAGTTCGAAGTGGCTACGCTTACGTCAAGCGCCTTCTATTATTATATCTATTGACATAAGCCGGAAAAAAAAATACGAATTACGTCTTGATGTTACCGCTGCCACTGAGTAAACAAAAAGGTTAGGGGTTAGGGTTAGAGACAGTGTTAGGGTGTGGAGAAATATCTATTGACGTAAGCCGGAAAAAAAAATACGAATTACGTCTTGATGTTACCGCTGCCACTGAGTAAACAAAAAGGTTAGGGGTTAGGGTTAGAGACAGTGTTAGGGTGTGGAGAAATATCTATTGACGTAAGCCGGAAAAAAAAATACGAATTACGTCTTGACGTAAGCGTAGCCTGTCCGTTTATAGTTTGAGCCTGGTCTTCCGCCGAGATAGCAAAATGAATGCTCTGTTTGATTTACAATTCTTGGCTAGACTTTAAGACGCCAATGCCAGGAAAATTTTGTTAGCATGCCTTCAAAGCTCTTTTTATCAACACAATAAAGTTCATGTATTAAACGTGATATTTAAATTAAAATTAATAAAGCCATATCTTATATTTAATCTGCTAGCAAACTTAATCTCAAATTATAATACCTTGAAAGATTCCTAAAAGAGAAAGATTGTTTATTTTTCGTAAACCGTTTGCAACCGAACCAAAATAAACTGCGCAAACATGATGCGCAAGTTTCTTGTTCCGTATCCTCTTTAGTCAAACTAAAATCTCGCATTATAGTCTAATTATTTTTATGCAAAATTAGGCTGTTACAATAGACATATTACATCGTATGTCTATGCTCACTACCGTACCCAGGATTTTGTTTGGGGGGGGGGGCTGTTCCAAGTTTTTAAAGGCAAATATTTGTCAATTTTTTTATGAGTTACTATCAGCAATAACATTGGGGGGGGGGGGGGCTGCAGCTCTAAATTTAGTCTTGATTACAAGATTTTGCCGCCCGGGTATTTCGCACCCCCTTGTACCATAGTACGGTGCGGCCATGTACACAAGTGTACCACCTGGTGGAATTGTGAAGGAAAGGTTGAACTAAACGAATTACCACAACAAAAACGTGATAAAATATTCACATACTCCTTGCTGAAAACTTTGCAGCTTTAAAATGTCACCATTAGCTAAACTTATTCCTTATCAAGTTTTATCAGTGGCAGGATTTACAATGTAGTGCAGTGGAATGACTTACATTGTAGTGCAGTGGGATGACTTACATTGTAGTGCAGTGGAATGACTTACAATGTAGTGTAGTGCAGTGAAATGACTTACAATGTAGTGTAGTGGGATGACTTACAATGTAGTGCAGTGCAGTGAAATGACTTACAATGTAGTGTAGTGCAGTGAAATGACTTACAATGTAGTGTAGTGGGATGACTTACAATGTAGTGCAGTGCAGTGGAATGACTTACAATGTAGTGTAGTGCAGTGAAATGACTTACAATGTAGTGTAGTGGGATGACTTACAGTGTAGTGCAGTGCAGTGAAATGACTTACAATGTAGTGTAGTGCAGTGAAATGACTTACAATGTAGTGCAGTGCAGTGAAATGACTTACAATGTAGTGTAGTGCAGTGAAATGACTTACAATGTTGCGCAGTGGAAGGACTTACAATGTAGTGCGAGAGTGGGGTACCGCGGACAAAACGACGTTAAATAAAAATAACTATGCCCTTTTAATATAGTCTACTCAATCACTGTAAGTTGATCAAACAAACACACCGGCCTTACGAATTGCCGGGCCCAATTTAATGGATGCTTGCAATGCCTCTCTTCTAATATTTTTATTTTACAATAGCAACTATTACTATTAATATAAATGTAAATTGCGGGGCCCCTTCAAGGCACGGGCCCAATTTAAGATTTCGGTCAAATCGGCCTAAGACCGGCACTGTAGTAGATCGCTGGGTCCCCCAATCGACACAGACGGTGAGTAAGTGGCTGTTAGCAGCCCCGCAGCCAAGGGAAGGGCACTGGGGGCCGTGCCACCCACTAGGTATGGAGTGCCCCCACCCCCGCTTAAAAAAGAAGAAAAGTGGAAAAAATACAGAAAAGGTAAAGGTGCCCCCTTGCTGGGTATTGGTGCCCCTATGCTTACTTTGACCTGGCTTTGTGGCCTGGCTGTTAGTATGTGACTCACAATCATGATACGTGCAGATCGCGAGTTCAAATCCCCCACTTCCCCTGGTTAATTGAAGTCTACATTTGGCGCTTTGTATGTGATTGAGAATGCAGAAAGGGATTTACAAAAACTGCACCATATATAGTTAAGGGCACATAATATATTATATATGTGGTTAAACAATACATAAGTGATCAAAAGAGGAGTATGGCATAATAATAATGTTTAAAAAAGTTCCCTTAACCCTAACGGACCATCGGGGCAGATGAAGTGTAGAATTCATCTGTTTCTATAACCTCGGCATATGAAGGGATTGTCTGGTTAGCACAAAAACGCCCAGCCGCCTTTACTTTCCCAACTTAAGTCAGGTACCCATTTAAAGCTGGGTGGACTTGTGGGACGACTTTGAAACACATTTCACCTGGAAAAATTCCACATGGTTCTCACCGAGGATCGAACCCAGGACTCTCAGGTCGACAATCGAGTATCTACACCACTCAGCCACCCGTCCCAATAATAATTAAGCTTGAACAATTTTAGGGACAGTTGGCCGAGAGGAGTAGACCGCTCAACCTCAGAGTTCCGAGTTCGGTCTCCGGTGAGTACCAATGGAATGTTCCCAAGTCCTGGTAAAAGTTGAAAAAGTTGGGGAAGTACAGGAGGATATGCTTTGTGCTTACCCTTCCAATGTTTGGTTACAGAAAGAGATAAACTCATCTGGCCCAGATGGCCCTTTATGGCTAATGAAACTTTACTCTTTTTTTAAACAATTTATTGCTTCTTGGAAATGATAACGACTGAATATTTTAGTTAGTAAATTAACACGATATAGTGAGAACACATTTTAATTGCAACATAAACGAAAAGACAACAACACTTATAATAGTTTTTAATACATATAAATCAATAAATATGTTGCGCGTGAGTATGCAGTTGTGTTTCATTCTAGAAACGAGGGCGATCAAAGGTTATTAGAGTGTAGTCTATAAAATAGATCGAGTCAATGCACATTTTCCTGGGCTGAACTAAAGAAAGCTTTGTTTTTAAAATATATATTTTTTTTTGTTTCGGATAAAAAAGAATGTACTTTTTATGTTCATGGTATTGCTGGATCAGAAATTGGGTATTTGAAAAACAAAAACACTACCTTGATAGCCCGGGATTCCCTTTCTCAGTATATTTTAGGCCGGGTAAAACAGAGACTCGTGTATTCATTTATTGATTTAATGAATTTTTCTGATCCAGAGAAAGGAAACTGGTCACGTCCCTGACAACCAAACTTGTGGATAGACAAAACTATGCGACCAACTGCTAAATGGGGTCCCTTCCAGTACAACTATATAATAAGCAGTGCTCGATTTAAGAAAAAAAAAACCAGTGCCGGGGATGAAAAATATTTTCTGCACAGCTGGGTATAAATGTCTATGATTTCATCCCCGGCTGGGGTATATTAGCTAAAGCAGAGCCGGGGATGACAGTTCTCAGTGCCGGGGATATCCCCGGCATCCCCGGCGTTAAATCGAGCCCTGATAACAAGTCCAATGCAATCATGACCATGGCATGTAATGTTAGTCAGGGCCCCTAAATATCTCTAGCAGTAGTATTCTCGTAGACTAGGCTACAAGATCTTTTCTGGAGGGAGTTTTAAAAAGACCCTTCAAAGGAAACCAGTCAGACCACGACAGCCGAAATTAGCGACCTTAAACGGTAGAGGCGTATCCCCTTAGGAAACCACAGGGTGCCCCGGATTCAAGTGCATAGCTTGCTTCAAAGACCGTAATTAGTACAAGCCGGCGGTCTCTTGAGAAAATGTATCTGGATGTCGGGATGACTACAACTTCTCTGTAAATGACTTAACACCACCTGGCAGATAGCTGGCAAGGGAGGCTAGCCCCATTTACTTTACTCATTAAACGAACTGTGGACTATCTTCCATAGCGCTTGACTCATCCCAACGTTTAAAATATAAAAAAGGCATAAAAAATGATGAAACAAATAAATAAATCGAAAGGTGTTGTTTGTTTGTTTGTTTATTTTTATGAAACATTTACACAGGCCGTAGCCAGGATTATTGGATTAGGGGGGGCCGAAGAAATTTTCGGGGGAGGAGCGAAGAAATTTTTTCGAGGGAGGGGGGTGCCGAAGAAATGATCCTGGGACACAGGAGCGGATCTAGACAACTTTGAGGGGGGGGGACAAAACATTGACCCGGGGGGGGACCGTTTTCATTGTTGAAAATTGGTCTTAGAACAAAAAATATTTCGATAATTTAATGATGTATTACCTAAACTTGCGATAACTGGAGGGGGGCATGGCCCCCGGCCCCTCCCCCTAAATCCACCTCTGGTGGGGTAGGAGCATTGTTCGGGGGGGGGGGGCGAAGATGGACGCGCGAAGCGCCGAAAGCTTGCGATTGGAGAGGAGGGGTTTGGGGGGGGGATCTCAGTGAGTCCCCTCCCCAAGAAATTTTTTGCAGTTCCATATCTGGAATGGTGCATTTTAGTACCGATTGTTTAGCTATTAATTAGAAATATATAATTTTAACTACGTTTCAATAATGCATGGCATGTTGCAGTTTTGTTGAAAATAATTTAAATACTGTGTAGTAAAGAGTTTTAATGTTAAAAATTTATTGAGGCTGAGCAATTTCTGATTCCAGTTATAAATATATTGACCATTTAATCTGCTACACAATTGTTACATAATAGATACCTGATTTATATTATTATACTGTTGGTTTAACATACAACCCGGGAAAAAGGAAAAAGATGCACGACTATAAAGCTTCGCTATTTGTGTAATATTTCTTATAAAATAAAGGACAGATCTATCAACAACTAATTGACCAGTCGCAATTATTCAATTTAAAATAAAATTTACTCTGCTAAAAAGTAAATTTACAAATTAAATAACATCACACAGAAATCACAGAGTTTGTACTTTATTATTTTATTATGCATATGTATAAAAATGAAGCCAGAAGTCAATGTTATTTTTATTAACTAATTTAAGTTGCTAGTTGTCCTCAGAAGATATCAATATATAAAACTATTACAAGGTTGCGAACAGGCACATCAAAAGAAATTTCGGGCCCCTGGGCAGGGGTGACACGGGCCCTCGTGCTGATAATTACGTCCAGGCCCCTACAACTCGCCGGGCCCCTGGGAATTCCCCCCCAGCCTAGTCCCGTAGCCAAGGGGGCACTGGGGGGCCGTGCTTCCCCCCCCCCGGCTAGGTGTGGAGTGCCCCCCGCTTAAAAAAGAAGAAAAAGAGGAAAAAATGAAGAAAAAGTAAAGGTGCCCCCTTGTTGGATATTGGTGCCCCCTTCATACTTTGACCTGGCTACGGGCCTGCCCCAGCCCCCCCCCCACTCGTCGGCACTGGTTGCGAACTTATATTATACGTTTCAAATTTGCAAACGTCGTGGTTTAGCACTGAATTTACCTAAAAATGTTTCAGCATTCAGATTGTCTGTTAAATCTTTTTCAAATGCAAGCAGGAAAAGATTGCTTAGACGCTTTTTATAACATTGATCTGCGATATGAGATGAGCGTTCTTGAGAGAGTTGAGAAAGAGTTCTCACACACGGCTGTTGAAATCCCAAATGCCAATGCTGCCCAAAATACCCAGAGGTGAACTTCAATAAGATTCAATCTTTTATGCCCAAAAATTAGATAAGCTATATATGTAAGTAAATTAACCTGAATGATTGCCAAAATATAAACTTATAAGTTTTTATTATTATTGATTTATTGAACAAAATGATTGATGTTTTATAGCCGTTATAATTAAAATTTTGTCAAAAAGCTAAAATCATGCATGGGGGGTGGGGGGCTCAGGTCATGCACGGGGGGGGGGCTCAGCCCCACCCCTAGCCCCCCTCTGGCTAAGGGCCTGCATTTACAATGATTTATATACAATTATTTTAGCAACATTTACTCAACATTGTTGTTTTTTGTTCCAATATTGTTGTTTTTAATAAGATTTTTTTTTTATAAAACGTAAACTGATTAGGGACTGTATGGATCGGATGTAGGCACACTTTAGGGTGACAATAAGAATGCCTAGTCCCCCCCCCCCCATCATTAGCATGGCCAATTTGAGACATAGGTGACTGACTAGATGTGCTACCTTTCTTCCTGTTTGAGTTCAAGCGAAACAACGACATCTAGTGGGATCGTAAAATGTATGATCCGTATTTTTTTTTTGAAATAAGTGTGCCAATTTTTTAATAAGTGCAACTCCCCTGTCCCGACAAAAGATTGATGTGATCAAGTCTATTTATGTATTAAAACACAACCTTCGTATTTTACCCATTGCTAAATCGACCACTTCGTATAACGGCCGGTCGACTAGGAACTATTCCGAATTTTCAGACTTTTTGGGCTTTGCATAGAAGTATATAAAGCTACTAGCTGTACCCTGCAAAACCTATGGTTCATATGATTTATTGACGACACAATAATATAAATAAACAGGATAAATCCAATGAATAATACTTGTTAACAATGAACTTAACTGATCAACTAAAACTTCTGATATGTGCTCGTATACTCTCTCTTACTCAACTGAACTTCTGAACACAAATAACTTAACTGACTCGATTGCCTCAACTCCTTTTCCAATCCTTTCTCAACTGAACATCGTCTTTATATATTTTCCTTCCATCCATCTCGAACATTCCCCATCGCTCTGTCTCTCACTCATTTAGTCAATACAATTTACATATTTATTTTCTATAAATATCTAGAATAATAAACAACATATTTATTTTCTATAAACATCTCGAATCATGACCCCGTGACCACATGTTGACCTGGTTGGCCAAGCTCCAAAGATACACACACACCTGTGTGCGTAGTACTAATAACTATACCATGACAGTCTTTATTGCCGTGAACAACATACGATATGAACAGAAATAACAAAGAAATGTACGAAATATAATGCATACACCGCACGATATGAAAACTACCTGCGAGGCTGACACAGGGTTACAACGCACACACAGCACGAAATGAAAACTACCAGAGGGAGACACACGGGTTAGACCAGGGATCGGCAACCTTTTGAGACGGAAGAGCCAAAAGTTATAATTTACAATTTTCTCAGTTTTTAAAAAGCTCCCTTAACCCTTAACGGGTCATCGGGGCAGATGAAGTGTAGAATTCATCTGTTTCTATAACCTCGGCCTATAAAAGGATTGTGTGGTTAACACAACGCCCAGCCGCCTTTACTTCCCTAACTTAAAGTCAGGTACCCATTTAAAGCTGGGTGGACTTGTGGGACGACTTTGATACACACCTTACCTGGAAAAATTCACATGGTTCTCACCGAGGATCGAACCCAGGACTCTCAGGTCGACAGTCGAGTGTCTACACCACTCGGACACCCGCCACACTCAGTTTTTACAGAGCCACAAAAATTGTTTTTTCAATATTATGGTATTTGATTAGGCCGCTATTTGGCATCGAAAGAGCCGCAACTTGACATTGAAAGAGCCGCAGGTTGCAGGCCCCTGGGTTAGACGATTATGTATTTAAGGATGATGAAGAAATATGTTGTTTTGTTGTTTATTTTACTCGACGCGATCAACTTCAACGCCTGTAAGTCAATATTAAAAGTCATTAGATTGGCCTCAGATTTCACTGGTATTGTTATTTTTAATCAAATGAAACAAAAACAGAAATACGCAAGCAATTCTGACTTTTAAATTAAAAAAAAACATGTTTATTCATGTTTCCTGTACTTACTTCCATCCAAGCTTGATCTCGCAGCTGTACCCAGAGAAACAAGGAGTACTGTAAAAAGCTTACAGTTCCTACCAACAAAGACATTATTCCACAAAGAAGTCCAAATAATTCAGTTGGATACCTATTTAGATGATCAGATTAATGGTGATTGTTTTTTTTTAAATACTATAATGACAGGTTGTAGAAAGGCTGTAATGACAGGTTTTAGAAAGGCTGTAATGACAGGATGTAGAAAGGCTGTAATGACAGGTTTTAGAAAGGATGTAACGATAAGCATAGAAAGGGTGTAATACGAGTTGGATAAAACGAAAATTGTATTACTTCTAATGCATAATCGTCTAGCCTGGCGTACGTACGGGCGAGTGTGTATCAGAGATGAGCGGACAGTGGACGCGTCCGCTTGCGGACGCAGATCCGCAGACTTTTCCGAATCCGCGGACTGACAGCGGACGCTTCGTATTGTTAAGTTGCGGACTCGCGGACTGACGCGGATCTTCTTTAGCGTTACCATAACAAATTTCAAGTCATTTAAACAGCTAATTTTCAGCAATGCGGACGCGCGGACTGACTGCGGACCAATGGTGTAAGATTCTGCGGACGCGGACGCGAATCATTGATAGAAATCCGCGGACGGTCGCGGACGCTAAATTTCAAGATCCGCACACCTCTGGTGTGTATAACTTCCGCGGCTTAAAATAGACTGGGGAATTCCAAAATTTTAGTCTCACCCAAGGGGAGTTAACTCTTGCTTGGTTAAAAATAGTCTTAGGAAATCCAAGTAGTGCGAAAATTATGTAAAGTTGTAAAGATGGTCAAAGGGATAGAACTCACTTATAAGGAGTCACTCGCCGGTCCGTGTCACTCGCCGGTCCGGGTACCGGGCCTTTGATCTAGTTTTATAATAATAAAACTTTTTTTACTTGATTAAGAATTGAAGTTATGGTTTTTTTTTCCTTTAGGATTTACAGAAACAATGGTGAACGGCCCTAACTTTACTAATGCACCCTACTGCCAGACTGGTGTCTAAAATAAACGTAATCTATGAAATTCCTATTTAATGATGAGATGTTTAATCTCTTGGTCATAATAAACCAGTGGTCCCCAACCCACATGCCGGCGAGCCTATAAACATTAAATTACATGTATTTCCTTTTTATTTACTGTGGTGTATTTCTCTCGGTATTGTGCGACAGAATGGCTGTGAGCGGCAGTGGCATTGTATATCAAAACAATCTAATACATAATCAACGTACCCCGTTTTCCACCGGGTTGCGGTAAAATTATCAAACATTGACCAGTCCGTTTCGAGAAAAAGGTTGGGGACCACTGATATAAACCACTAATGGGACCGTTTTTTGTTTACCCTTTATACATCACTAATATAAACGAAGCCGCTATGGAAGCATCACGGAATACATAGGTAGGCTATTAGGCTGACATGGATTTGAACATAGAGCATACACATCGGGCCATGTAGCTCGCGAGTCAGTCTTACGACCAAAGCGCCACGGAGTCACCGTGAGCTAAATAGCATGCAAGTATCGGCTCACAACTGAACTGCAAACCAAGTCACCCTTAATGGTTTAAACTTTCTATGAAGCATGTTCTTAATATAGACTCACGTAATTCTCAGAAATGCAGTCCCACAGCTGTACAAGGCCGTCCTAAATATAACCAATGTCACACTAGCGACAATGTGGACCTGGGACTTGGCCGTCATGAAGAAGGCGCATACGACCACTGCCAGGATGCTGGTGGCACCAAGCGACAAGCCAGACGTTTGCAGAGTTCGCCTCGCAGAGACTATGTTGTCTGTATGAAGAGAGCAGTAGTTGAATCAGTCATTGATACTCATCATGTAATTTTTTATGATTTGATACATTACACTTGGCCTTGACAGCAGTTAAATATTGTGTAATACAGAATAGGAAGAGACAGAGATTAACACCGTGAAAGATATTTGTAACATTTACTTTTATACTTGTGGGCAGGCTCGCCAAATATGTAACGTCAGGTTTTGAAGACTCGTTTAACATGTAACGTTGTATTTTACAAGACTCGCTATATGTTACAGAAGCTATTAAGACTTTCCAAATACGTAACAGTGCCTTTTCTAAACTTGTTATGTATGTAACGTTACTTCTTTAATAGTAATATAAAAGAACAAACTCAGTGCAGTACACCAGTGCTTTTTTTGTGTTGGTACGCACCGGTACGGCGTACCGGCACCTTTTTCAACGTGGGGAAAATTATTACTTTTCTTGTATTTTAAGAGGATTTAAGTTGGTTAATTATAAAATAAAATTGTTTTTAGACATTTAGTATCTTTGCAGCTGTGATTTAGCTTGCATCGAGGTGCGAACTGGTAGTTAAAAGTTAGGCAATCCATCACTGAGTACCGGCACCTATTTTTTTTTTTACAAAAAAGCACTGCAGTACACTATATAAAAATACATTAATACAACTGTATAAAAATTTACGTATTTTGTAACTTCTTTTACTCCAACAAACTACTTCTAACTACTTTATCCACTCTAAGCCTGTCAGCGCTATACTGCTGAATCTTTCTCTAATCTACTCGTTACTAACCTAACCTATTTCTAACTTAACTTAATATGGCAACATAAAGGTCAGGGGTGGGCGTGGGGGTATGATCACGCGTGCTATGCATGTTCCAATAGCAGGCATCAAATCTAAGTTTGGAGCTTGATTTGAAACACGGCCACGAACTTGGGTTGCGTAATCAACATGGTCAACTAAGATGGGTCACTAGCTTGGGAGTGAGACGAAAGTTTCACCTGCCGATGTTGGATGGGGGCAGTGAAAGGGAGGGGGGGGTAAATTCTAAACGTTACAGTAGGAAATTGGCTAGAGCCTCCATAGGAAAAAATACGACCCACGGGCTACACACGGTGGTAAGAAGGCAATGAGATGGGTGGACATGGTAGGACTTGATAGGTATGTTACACATGCATGTTAGCAGAAAGGCAGGCATGTATATATATATATATATATATATAAGTGGGAAGGTAGGTCGTGTAGGCATGTTAGCATGAAAGCAGTTATGTAGGTAAGTAGGCAGGTTGGTTATTTTGGTATTTTAGCAAGAAGACAGGTCTGTGTGTAAGTAGGTAGATTTCTAGTATTTGTTTTTTAAAGAGACCTAGACTATGATTTTTTTAGAGATAAATTAGATCTCTAGGCCAAAGTACCATTGGGAGATTCCATTTTTGTTTCAGTGATAGGGGTTTTTATGTTTTAAGTAGTCGGTAGCCAGGTCAATCTCTCCTTTAAAAAAATCTCTGGATAGACAGACAGCTTTGATCTCATCTGATCGATAACATATTGTACATATTTATATCAATGAATGAGTAATTAAAATGTTGTTGTATTTATCATTTGTTGTTTATGTGTGTTATTGTTATTGCTGTTTTTTTTAAAGAATTATTTACTAATATCACAAAAAAGCGTCGTGAGTGTAAACACTCACCTAATTTATCTCCCTTGTTCAAGAAGTCCATTGACAACCCCATCATTAGTGAGAGAGCTGGACTACACAGCATGGAATACAGCAATATATCCGTTAAACGGCTAACTAGAAGAAATAGCATAGAATACAATGATATATAAGACTGCCAATTATTTTAATGTATTTAAGAAATATCTATATTTTACTAAATATGCTGTGAATAATCTTAAGTGTATAACTAGATGACAAAATATAATTTTTCATATCAATTATTTGATAGCATAATACCATATCTAGATTTTTTTCTAGAAATATCTAGATCTGGATAGAAATGATCCAAATTGGCAGCCCTGCAATACATCCGTAAAACGACTAACTGTAAACATAGAATGTCATGGTAACCAACCAACACCACTACGCATAATACTATTAAATGTGAACACTGTTGAATTATTTGGCCCGATCCGTATCCGACAGCCCCTACGGACCGCACATGTCCAGCAGCTTAAGTTTGCCCACCCTAGGTTTAACTAATCAACGGCGTGCGGACACGAACTGGTCAGCGGGCACCTAATCTGAGAACAAATGACTTAAAATAAAGAAGGCGAAGTTTCCGGTCAAATGAATCATTATCCTTTACACAAGCAAGTCTAAATGATGAAATGAATTTTCTTCTTCATAAATCATACCAAAAATATCATATTCGTAAGTATTAGATTTAATCTATTGATTTCACTGATAAAACACTCTATTCATCTACTCTTCCGAAGTACGAAACCAGTTTTCTTGGGAATAAATAAGTTATATTCACCCGTCCCTGCCTTCTTATAGAGAAGAGTCATAACATTTTTAGAAATTATATTTTAACCTTTTGATATTATTTATAATGGCTAATAAGAAAATACATTACTATGGACGATTCTGGAACTTAGTCACGGTATGGTTTGATTTGATAAAGCCGGTGATGCCTTCTACCAGAACAATATATTTATTACATTAGGGTCCTTATTACACGCACATACAATACACAGCCTACCTTCCTTATTATTTTTATTGGTAACAAACTCTAGCCACGGGTTGAACGCGCCCAGGCACATGGCTAAGATGGTTTGTACGGTACATGCCCAGAAGAGATAGAGAAGAAATGTCTTGGAACAAATGTATTTGAATAATTCTTTCGTTCTTATTCCTGCAATAATTTACCAAAAAAAAAGAGATTTGCATCATTTCTTATGTATTTATAATTTTAAAGCAGGGCTTCTTAAACTATGGGTCGCGACCCCATTTGGGGGTCGCGTAGCAAAATTCTGGGGTCGCGAGAGATAAAAATACAATTTAACCTAATAAATAAATCATCAAAAAATATTAATTTATTTTTCTTTTATATTTGTATGGGGTGGTCAAGAAACTCGCAATCATAAATGGGGTCGTGAATTACAAAAGTTTAAGAAGCCCTGTTTTAAAGCATGGGCTAGTGAATCATTCGTAAAAAAAAATATTACACACACACACACACACACACACACACACACACACACACACACATATATATATATATATATATATATATATATATATATATATATATATGTTTCATTAGAATTACGGTCATCGTTCTTCTGCTTGGTTTCCGAATTCTCCACGTCTGCTTCTCCATCCATCGACGTGACGCAAGGAAGTTGATTTTGCAGCCCAATGTTGTCTACCTTGTCGTCTGAAACTTGGGCTTTTGGGTTAGTGATGAAGTCTTTTGGCAATAAGAAGAAGGTGCTGATGAGGGTCAATAGAAAAAGAGCGCCAAGAACTAAATACGACACTTGCAGACTGACGCCATGCTCGGAAGCAATCTGCAGGATGAAATATAACATTCACAGAGTAAACACGAACATGTGAAAGTATTGTTTCGAAACTGATTTTGGTTGTTGATTTATTATACTCTTTCATAATGTCAGTGTTCTAGTCTTGTTCCTTGAATGTGTGTCACACACCTTCAAATATTACTTTTTTTTAAAGCAGGAACGGCCTTAGCCGGTGGCAGCTGGGGTGCCTACCCCAAGCCCTTCGCCTGAAGGATTCCCCGAGCTTTAATAAAAACAATACATTTTGTCCTGAAAAATTAAAATGACACATATCCTACAGCCGCGTTTACTGCTAAGGACGCTCCTGACTAAAGTAAAGCTTTGTTTTAAACTGAATGTGTGTGTTAGTCTTGTCTTTAAAATTGTGTAAAGTTGGCATGGCTGAGCCTGCAGGCCTATGTAAATCAAACTATATGTGTCTATCGTCACCTTTACAACTGTCTGGACAAATGATGACGCTTCCAAGGCCCCGCACAGAAGCCCCACGACACCCGCACTGCTTCCTGTGTACATGTAAGATATCTGAAAACATGAAATCAAATAAAGTTCAGTCAACTGAAAACATAAAGTAACAGATATTATCCTAAAACAGTGGTTCTGAAAGTGTCGGTTACGACACTGAAAATTGAAGGATGTTGTTTTATGTCTCGCTAAACAAAACACAAGGTCGAGAATCGTAAAAGTTTGGAGAACCTTTTCCCTAAATCTTTTTCTTAGTATATTGCATCCTCACTTTATCCGCCTTCGAAGGATACGGCATTTTGTGGATGATCAGTGCCGTGATGACCAGTGCTCGATTTAAGAAAAAAACCAGTGCCGGGGATGAAAAAAAAATTCTGCAGAGCCGGGGATAAATGTCTCTGATTTCATCCCCGGCTGGGATATATTAGCTAAAGCAGAGACGGGGTGTTGGGGATATCCCCGGCATCCCCGGCGGTAATTCGAACCCTAGTGATGACTCATTATACGAACTTCATCCGTATGGAAATTGTTCCGAATCGTTCAGTCTCCACAAAAAGTTTTTGCGAATTTTAAGAAGGGGGGTAGGCGACACCACATCAAACAAATTGGACATGATGGCTAACCATGGTTGGACTGGTCAGAGACTCCTCAAAACATATAGACAAAAATTAACAACACTGGTCTCGTTATATCATCGGTATCAACTCCTCCCCCTCACCCCCACACAGATCTCATTCTTGTTATACTAATGTCTACATGTAGATATAAAGAAAGATACAAGACAGACAGACAGGCAGGCTGGCAGGCTAATAGATATATAGATAGATTGACAGATAGGCTGGAAGGCAAATAGATAGACAGACAGACAGACAGATAGATAGATAGATAGATAAATAGATAGATAGATAGATAGATAGATAGATAGATAGATAGATAGATAGATAGATAGATAGATAGATAGATAGATAGATAGATAGATAGATAGATAGATAGATAGATAGATAGATAGATAGATAGATAGATAGATAGATAGATAGATAGATAGATAGATAGATAGACTGACCTGATTATTCGTTAGATACAAGGCCATGCCCCCTGAGCTGATCAGGATTAACCCTGGAAATACAAGCCAAGGAACGTCTGTTGAGCAACAGTAAAAAAAGTATAAACATCGGGTCATTTCTAGTACAGCAAGGGTTAAAAAATATCTCAACACAATTAGATTATTATCTGTAGAGAATGTAAAAGCAAAAACGTGCATTTGCAATGACCGACAGATTAGCCCGGGGTCAAAAGGTCATGGTAAATCAAAACTAGAAAAGGTTTTGTTTATTGATAGGTCCTGAAAGTTAACTCATGCTAGTCTGTGATCATTTTGAGCAGTGGCGCAACCAGGTGGGGGCATATTTTACTATATAAACTGTCTTTTTTCTATATGTGAGCCCCCCCCCCCCCCCCCCAGCATTTTTGCTGGTTGCGCCACTGATTTTAAGGGGAAAAAAGGGAATAAAAGATTACTGCGTTGTGTAAATTTATACCCCCCCACCCCTTTAAGAATTGTATTTTCCTAGATTTATTAAATGGACGGAGGTTAGAGTGCATGAAAAGGTTGTATACATTAACGTAGGTTTAAAGTAGCGAAAATTAAATATGGAAACAATCAGTATAATATCATGTTCATTTTCTCTGTTTAACCCATGCGTGTCTTACACAGCCCAGGATTGGTGTTAATATTATTAATACAGAAACCCGAATAATATATTTTGTATTCAACTGTAAACATTGATACGGGAAACAGTTTACGGCCAGCTATTTGTGTTCATTTGAGGAAAGAGAGAGGGGAGAGAGAGAGAGTGAGAGAGAGAGAGAGAGAGACACATAGGGAGACAGAGAGTGAGAGATACAGAGAGAGGCATAACGAGTAAGACAGAGAGAGAGAAAAGAAAAAGAGAGACATAGAGTGACATAGAGTGTGAGAGACAGAGAGAGAGAGAGAGAGAAAAGAGAAAGAGAGACATGGAGTGACATAGAGTGTGAGAGACAACGAGAGAGAAGAGAGAGAGGAGAGAGCAGCCCCGTAGCACGAAAATTCTACAGCAGGGGCCAGGCATTATACAGCAGGGGCAGGCATTATACAGCAGGGGCCAGGCATTAGCAGGGGGGGGGGCAGGTAATACATTTTACTAAGTAGAACAAATAAGCAGAGGGGGCCAGACAAAACGCAGGGGGTGGTGCAGCCCCCCCCCTTCAACGCTACGAGAATGGGAGAGAGAGATAATAAGAGAGAGAGAGAGAGAGACATAACGAGAGAGAAGAGAGAGAGGAGAGAGAGACATAATGATTAACGAGAGAGACAGACAGAGAGAGAGAGAGAGAGGGGAGAGAGATTCGTCGCGCTACAAACCTAGTTCATTTCAGAACCTGGTTCGTAAGCCTAAAAGTTCGTAATTAAATAAATAAAATTTGTTTCTAGATGAAAGAATTACATGTACTGGTTTTTTTTTATCAACATTCTGTTGTTTACCCGACAAAACAAAAAGAAAAACAACAAAATACCGTCTGTCTCACGTGTTAAATATAGAGAAAGAAAACAACCATATTAAAATAATAATAAAAAATAGATTTAGCCCCTCTCTCTCTCTCTCTATCTCTCTTACCTTCATAGATAAAAGCTATGCATAGAGACCCAGCCGCAAAAACAAGTCTGAAAAAAGACAAAGAATTTACATGTCAGGGTCGGATAAAAGGACTCTGTGACCCATGACAAACTAGAGCAAAAGGAGGGGTGGATCTCATGCCTTCCCTCTAACCCCTCTACCTGTATTTTGCAACAAAATAAATATTAAAATAGATTTTGAAATTAACCCTTCCCCCCTCCCTCCTCCCACACACACACACTAGACCTGTGAGGCCATCATAGCAACAGAATGGTCCTTTAGGGAGTTTACTATGTATGTATATATATATATAACGTACTTGATCCACATTGGAATGTCTCGGGATACTGTGCTTGTGGTGGAGAATGGTGTGGAGTCGGTTGGCGTGTTTTGAAAAGTTTTGTATGGGTTTGTTCGGGAAAAGGTTGGATGGTCAAGTCGTGAATGTTGAATGAGTGACCAGTGGGCCATGACTGTGGTTGGTTGAGGATATCAGAAGGGGGGATTGTATTATGGCAAAGGGGAAAAAGAGCGAGGGGATGGACAAGGAAGTGAGTTACGAGATGGAGACGGATAGTCGTGAGGTGTATAGCTCTCGACTGTCGACAGGAAGGGCCCCGGGTTTGAACTTTAGTGATCTCCTTGGGATTTTGTCAGGTCCTGGTGAAAGTCTACACATCTTTCAATGGGCCCCCCCGACTTTAACCTGGCTGGGCGTTGTGCTAACCATGCAATCCCTTCATATGCCGAGGTTAATGAAACAGATAAGTTCTACACTTCATCTGCCCCCGATGATCCGTTAGGGGCTCATGGGAACTTTACTTTTTGTGTATGTGTGTGTATTGGTTATCATTCATATTGGATTATAACTTTATTAGTAATTTCAATAAAGCACTTCTGTGTATATACTCGTTGAGGAAGTGAATGTACATTGTTACAGTAATGATTTCTGTTAAAAGTAAATCTCGGCCATCTCCGACAGACCGATACATTAGGGGCATCGGATTTAACAGTGCTTAGCAAGAAGCTTATAAAAAATTAAGACGTCACAATCTATTTTTCCACCCTTATAAAAAACTACAAATAAAGTTGTCATTTCAGAAAAAAATACTAATCTGAATAAGTACAAAAAACAAACAACTTACACTGCGAGAATCCTTGGAGCTCTAATTCCAAATTTGTAATTGAGCTGACCATAGAGCAAGGCACTGAGAGCCATGGTGGCCGTGGCGATAGTAAAACATTGATTGAACATCGCATCCTGTTCGTCACACGAGACTAAAGTGTGATTCCGTAATCCGCTTTCATTGTGAGATCCCGTCAAGCCGTCAATGGATTCCGTACGAACAGGTACCGAATCGGATGCGTTAAGACTAGACTGGTTATCACCTGGAATATTTGACCAATCGCCCAAGGCGATTTGCCGGTTCTGTAGAACAGCGAGACTCACATTCTGAACGGTGATTGCAGATTCAGAACAAAGTGTCGAATAAATCTTTTCATGTTTCAAGATATAGACAAGCGCGGGCCAGCCTGCCCTAAGTCCGGAAAAGAGTAAATTTTCCATAAAAGCCCATAATGTTAAGAAATATGTAAACTTCCTAGAAGTGTCTAGCCTCGGGGCCATATCTACTGTGTTACGGTACTGCTGGCATCGGGGAAGGTGTTCTTATGTTGAAGACAGATATTTTGCTGGTTTATTGCTATTTATGTCACAGTACCGGAGACACACCAACGCATAATATGTTCTATTATGTTCAATGTCAGGACAAGATGTTTCTGAAAAACATATTTACTTGTAAGTTGTTTTTTTTTAATTTGTAACAGCTTTGTTATATTTAATACTTTATTTTAAAAAAAAACAGTCTAAAGTCGTCATTATTGTTGGTCTGGATGAGAAATGAGATTAAAAGATAAAGGATAAAGGGAAAAAAAAACATACTTTACACATGAAAAATAAACTAACATCCCAAATTTGAAAAGAAAATAGTGCACAGCGTACGTGTTTACTTCTGAATTAGAACTGATATTAATTCTAAGAAATCTTTCCAACTCCGTATTGTTCGAATTCTGTAACATCAAACGAGGATACGTTTTATACTAACAGATAGAAAAACAGTAGCATGAGCTTGGGGGGCATGGGGGGAGTTTGATTTTTCGATGCTAGGCTATTTCGTATTCTGTGGACATTAATTTGGCCCCCCTAAAAGGTTAGAGACGCCACTGATTATAGTCAACAAGTTATTGCCCAAGTAGGTTCCCCTAAAAAAACTCATACATTTGGTCATTGAATGCAAGTCATTTTTTTACGTATATCTCGTTTTACATTTAATGTAAATCACATGTATTTGAATATTGTAGTAAAAAAAAAGATGAAAGGATATTAAGTAATAAACTGATAATTAAACTTACCAGAATATTGTATATATATATTTTTTTTAAAAATAGCTATTAGTCCATCTACGTAGGGATTAATTTAATTTGAAGCAAATGGAAAGTTGAAATAATTAACAACCAATCAAACTTGAATGAGCTTAACACACTGAGATTTAAAAAATAATGAAATAAAGGCCATAGATCTGTCCACATCAATAAGAGCTAACTAAAATAGCGTATTCATTATCGCTTGGAATTTACTATATATGAAAAAATGACAGAAAAAAATGAGCCAAAATATAATTTATTGGTGATGAATAAAAATGAATCAAAGGTCATAAACTTGTCCAGAAATTAAGTCTGCTCAGCATATTTTTAACCACAGTTGTCACTGCTTTTGTTTTTTTAAGACTTTCTATAGGCCAATTTTTTTCTCATTTTCCATACCGAATGGGCGGTAATCTATCCCTAAGATTTAGCGCAATAAGTTTAGTTTGTAACTTAACTATTAAATAAGTCTGTTGCGATATGGCGAGTGTTCTAAGATATTTTCCGTTTTATCTAAATGCAAAAAAAAAACAACAACTTAAGCTTAATCTTGTTCGCGTGACATACAAATTTATCAAACTTACTCAGATAAGAAAAGCATATATATGAAAAAAAAACGTACTTAGGCTAAATAATACCAAATGACATTTAATATGACAGATAAACAGCGTGTAATCTTTAGATATCTTCTAACCTTTAAGATTTTTTTCCTGCATGAAATAAAAATCTAATAAAATAATAGCGATTTGGGTTCTGCGTTAAATCGAAAGTAAAGAATTAAACAGTATTCCAGTTTAAAATACTATCATGAAAAAAACGGATATGCCCGAAACCAAAAAATAAACCTAGCCTACCGATAAAGCCTAAGGGGATATAACTCTATGCAAAGGTTTCGCAGGGTACAACAAGTATGTTATAATGCTGTTGTACGTCTTAAGAGCAAAGTGATCGCCTGGCATGCGTGAAAGCATGAGATGTTTATCTTTTAGATCCTATAGTATGATGTAGCGGTTTAGTTGTGCCATTCTTTCATATTCACCATAGTCGATGTCATTGAGGCACTATTGTAGACATGTATGGAATTTTTCACCATGCTTTAAAAAAACCATTGGTCCTCACCTTAAATCGAACCCGTGAGCACCTGGTCGATCAACCGTCCGGTTTAGTCTCACGAACATCACAAGAGTGTTTCTGAGAATTGCCCCCCCCCTTCCACTCTCACACTTCCCTCCCCGGGCTAAGTGTCAAGTGGTAAGTTAAAATGACCTTATAAATCTGTAGAATAATTTACTAAAGAAATGATTGTTTATATAATTAGTAAATATTCATTGTGTAATCTTTGGGGGCGGTGAGGGGGGGCAACTAGGGCAAACTCACCAATCCCCTTAATTAATGTTTGCGATAGTAGTGTTTTAGTACGACTTCCAGACTATAGTTGTGGATCTAGGCCCACGAATTAGACATTAGTCTAAGGTACGGCTAAAAAAACAATAACTTTAAAGTGTAATCTATTGGTATTTAAAAGAAGCCATCTTTCTACTCAAGAACTCTTAACTAGTTCTGAAAGAAATGATGCAGGCGAGTTTAACATTTTGGCAGGCCTATACTGCTAACAAGGTTAACAAGCTGAGAATTGTCAGGGCCCCCATTTAAATGACCTAACAGTTTGGGGGTCAGAAGGACCTCTTTGTCAAACATTATGAGGTACCCAAGATTTGCAAGCTGAAATCGTTTTAGGACCTACAAATGTAGGGCCCCAAATTTACTATTACCTAGTGCCCCAAATATACCTTTGCCTAGTGCCCCCAAATGTACCTTTGCCTAGTGCCCCCAAATGTACCACTGCCTAGGGCCCCCAAATATACCTTTGCCTAGGGCCCCCAAATGTACCACTGCCTAGGGCCCCCAAATATACCTTTGCCTAGGGCCCCCAAATGTACCACTGCCTAGGGCCCCCAAATGTACCTTTGCCTAGGACCCCCAAATGTACCTTTGTCTAGGGCCCCCAAATGTACCTTTGCCTAGTGCCCCCAAATGTACCTTTTCCTAGTGCCCCCAAATGTACCACTGCCTAGGGCCCCCAAATATACCTTTGCCTAGGGCCCCCAAATGTACCACTGCCTAGGGCCCCCAAATGTACCTTTGCCTAGGACCCCCAAATGTACCTTTGTCTAGGGCCCCCAAATGTACCTTTGCCTAGGGCCCCCAAATGTAACTTTGCCTAGGACCCCCAAATGTACCACTGCCTAGGGCCCCCAAATACACCTTAGCCTAGGGCCCCCAAATGTACCTTTGCCTAGGGCCCCCAAATGTACCTTTGCCTAGTGCCCCCAAATGTACCTTAGCCTAGGGCCCCCAAATATACCTTTGCCTAGGGCCCCCAAATGTACCACTGCCTAGGGCCCCCAAATGTACCTTTGCCTAGGGCCCCAAATTTACCACTGCCTAGGACCCCCAAATGTACCTTTGCCTAGGGCCCCCAAATATACCTTTGCCTAGTGCCCCCAAATGTACCTTTGCCTAGTGCTCCCAAATGTACCACTGCCTAGGGCCCCCAAATATACCTTTGCCTAGGACCCCCAAATGTAACTTTGCCTAGGACCACCAAATGTACCTTTGTCTAGGGCCCCCAAATATACCTTTGTCTAGGGCCCCCAAATATACCTTTGTCTAGGGCCCCCAAATGTACCTTTGCCTAGGGCCCCCAAATGTACCTTTGCCTAGGGCCCCCAAATGTACCTTTGCCTAGGGCCCCCAAACGTACCATTGCCTAGGGCCCCCAAATGTACCTTTGCCTAGGGCCCCCAATTGTATCTTTGTCTAGGGGCCCCAAATGTACCATTGCCTAGGGCCCCCAAATGTACCTTTGTCTAGGGCCCCCAAATGTACCTTAGCCTAGGGCCCCAAAATAAAAAAAATGAAGAACCGGCTCTGGTTTGCTTAATACTAGTTACAATCTCTTCATTTGAAAATACAATCTGAATACATATGTATATATATTAAACAGGATCGAAAGTCAGAGGTCTTAATTTCTTTTAACATTCATTTGTATATCCTTGAATTTAAGTTTGAAAAACAAAAAAAAAAAAAACTAAGACAACAATATAAACACACACCATCTTACGACCTCAACACAATATCAGTAGCATATGAATTCATCAAATGATATTTGGATTTTGTATATATTTTTTTCGGTTTTTCCCTTTGAACATAAATAAGTCCGGTTTTTTTTTTCAAGCCAGAATATCCTGTAACTATTTTTTTTGTTTAATATTGGGGCGTAGGTTTAACAAAAAAGCTTTTTATATGTATTTGGGAACCATAGGCAGAGACTTTTACCTGGGGGCCCAAGGCAGAGACTTTTACCTGGGGGCCCAAGGCAGAGACTTTTACTTGGGGGCCCTAGGCAGAGACTTATACTTGGGGCCCTAGGCAGAGACTTACACTTGGAGGCCCTAGGCAGAGACTTTTACTTGGGGCCCTAGGCAGAGACTTTTACTTGGGGGCCCTAGGCAAAAGTGTCTATCGGGGCACTCTTAGTATCGGTGTCAGATCTTAATTATTGCCTTGTCCATTAATTACGTCAACAAATTTTAACCCCCCACCTCTTTGTCAACGTGACAAATTTTGGTGACCCCCCCCCACTAGTAAAATTACGTCAATTTTTACCTCCCCCCCCCCCCCAGCACACACACACAATGTGTGTTATGTTGTCTGGGCTTAAAACGCCTCATTTTAATTTAATTATTCGATTGGATGACACAAATGTAGTAGAAAAGTTATTATGTTCAAGTACGCTATGATATCCAAACAGAAAGTCCTATCATCCCTGGGATTTAATTCCGTTTAATAACTCTCACCTGACGGAGGTTTTAAGATTATATGTAATTCTTTTTTTATAAGAAAAAACAACTTGAACAGGATGAACATATTCTTTGAATAAACATCCAACAGAATCAATTTTTTTGGATGACCGCCTGACATTTATGGTTATTGCCCCTACTTGGTACTCTTCTGTTTGAAATGGTAGCCTTACATTATTTATATTTTACTTCTGATTCAAATACACCTGAGCTACAATTAGTCCATTAGAAAAATTAAAGTTCCCTTAGCCCTAAAGGGCTCATCGGGGCAGATGAAGTGTAGAATTCATCTGATTCTATAACCTCCGCCTATGAAGGGATTGTGTGGTTAGCACAACAACGCCCGAACACCTATACTTCCCCAAACTTAAGTCAGCTACCCATTTAATGCTGGGTGGACTTGTGTGACAACCTTGAAACGAATTTCATCTGGAAAAATTCCCATGGTTCTCAGGTAAACAGTAGAGTATCTACACCACTCGGCTATCCGTCCATAATGTATTACACCATATACGGGTGCCACAACAAGGTAAGTGCAGCCCAAAGACATTGAATGCTCCAGTTACTAAAAGGGTGAATGTCGGGTATAGTAATTTGAATAAAATGGGTTAGCATTTTGTGTGCTGTATGATCAGATGGGCCCAAGCTAGTGGAGATTGTCAGGGGGCCCAAGTTGGTGGCCCAAGTTGGTGGAGATAGTCGAGGGCCCAAGTTGGTGGAGATTGTAAGGGGGCCCAAGTTGGTGGAGATTGTAAGGGGGCCCAAGTTGGTAGAGATCGTCAGGGGGCCCAAGTTAGTGGGCATTGTCAGGGGGCCCAAGTTGCTGGAGATTGTCAGGGGCCCCAGGATTAGCTGGCAGCTTCAATGATGCATCAATTTACATCTGAATGTGGCTGTACTTAGACTGTGGCAACTGAAAGACCTGATATTTGATAAGGTGTGATATTACTTAAATAACAATGAAGCAATTTTTATTATCAAGGATTATAATTCAGCATTTTTCTTTTTACAAATTCAGAATGACTTATTAAAAAAAAAACAACAGTCCAAATATGTAAATAACAAATAAATAACAATTTTAATGACAGAGTAATATTTAAAAAAAAAAATTAACACAATATAAATATGATGAAAAGATAGCTGGTTATCAACTATTCATTACTGATCAATTAAAGATGTTTAGTTGGTTTGGATGAAAAGGGTAAAAAATCTAGATGCATTAAAATGATTACACAAGGTGGAGTTTCAAAAGTTAAAGTGCATTTATTTTCTTTTAAAGTTTAATTAAAACTCACACCATAGAAAAAGTAACTTCTTTTTTTTGTTTTGAATGTACAACATAACATTAAATTAAGTATCCATCAATAACGCTGAATCTAACGAGTTGTGCTATAATATATATTATACAATGGAAATGTATAAACAACGCCAGAAATTTACATGGGAATATTTTTTAAAAAAAGAAAAATTCTTTTTTTTTATCTTTAACCAATATAAATTTGTAGAAGAATTCAAGAAAATTTGATTAAAATAATAAGTTTAAAAAAAAAAAAGAAATAAATTTCTTCTGATTTTTTTTACAACTAGTCTCACGGTTTCCTAACAAAAGAACGAAAATAAAAAAAAATTAAATTGAAAAAAAAAAAAAAAGTAGAATAAGTAAATATGTTATTCTCATAACACTTGTCACTGACTACATCACGCCATGACTATTATCTTATTTAAAATCTGCATAAATTAAAAAAAAATTTCAGCGATGAACATGTCAACACATGTACATCAACAGTTTTCATGCATTTTACATGATTTTTTTTTTTCATCATTTAAGGAGAGCTGATGTGCTTTCAATGAGATGATATATAAAAGAGGAGCTGACAAATATCATGAAACCAAATGTACCTAAATTGACAAAAATTACCTTGTTGATATACAAACTTCATTTATATATATGTACTTAATTATATATATATATCTGATATAGACACACAAAAAGAAAAGCAAAACAAAACATAGCAACATTGACAGCCACAGTTTTCATTTATAGCAAGCAAATGATCACTTTCGCTATAAATATATTTACTACATGTAAGAAAACTTATTATTTTCAAACCAGTTGAAAAATAAATGAGTCCTTTTCATTTCTAGATGGAAATTTAGAATTTCATTTTTATCACTGGGTGGATATCACTGGATACAATATCTGTTTTTTTTAAACTTTTGGGATTGCTAAAAAAAATATTCTAGAAGAGATCTCTCAACTGAAATATATATAATATATATATATAACCATAACTCAATGTTAGCATTAAGAATTTTTTAAGCAAAAGATTATTCCCAAAAGAACTGGCAGCAAACTAAGAGAGAGCTGATAATGTTTCAAAATCTGCCATCATTCACACAAACAAATTTTTAAAAAATAATAAGGCATGTTTTTTTTTTACTCCTCATGACAGGGAATGAATAAGATGATCATTACATTTTTGATGATGTAAATAATGGATGATAAGTGTTAATAACTAATCTTATTTAGCACTTTGTGGAATTTGAGGTAAACCAAATTCATCAACAGGAACATCACCCTGAAAAAAAGAATAAAAACTAAATGTCAGATTATTGCTTGTTATAAATTCATCAATTTTTATATATTTTTTTTTAAATTGCTCAGACGAACACAAATGTTCTGGGTATTAAAGAAAAAGTAGAAAAATTAACATTTTTAATACCAGAACAAGAATCAATGAATCTTTCCAAGAAAAGAATTTCTTCCTCAATTTTGTTATATTTATCAGAACAACATAATACATGTAATATCAGAATGATAACTCTAAGCTACACAACACTAAAAACTAAGTTTTAAGCATATGTCTCTAACTAAAAATACATGATGACTTTCTGAACCATGAATAACACAAATTTAGCACCAATCCTAATATTTCTCTTTGAAAAATTCCCAATTTCGATGTCTAAATATAATACCTTTAGAATGTTCAACAGATAATAGGAAAGTGAAATGAGTCTGAAATTCTCCAATACTGATAGACAATAATTTCCAATATATCAAATTCTGATGAATCATACACTAGCACTAAATGGATTTTTTTAAAAATTTAAGTTAAAAAAAAGTTATTTTTAAAGAAATAAAGTGTTGATTATATTATCTACAAACTAAAAAGTCTTTTAGAATACCATCTACTACCTTAAATTAATGTCAAAAATTGTATTTAGATCAAACAGTTTAAGTAGGGCTATTAACAATGGGTCCTTTTATGATTATACAATATACATGTATTATTTTAAGACAAAGTGTCGAACAATATTCAGAGCAAATAACATAGATAATCAGTCATAAAAAAGTATGAAGCTTTCAAAACAAAACTGCAATACACACCCTGCTACTCTCTCCTCCTGGTTCACTTGTAGGTGCCGATGGAGCAGCCACAGCATCATCAAGGTATGAAGTATCTTCATCTAAACACAGTTCATCTCCAAGGGCTTCCAGCTCAGCCTCTAGCTCATCATCATCAAGCTCTGGCATGCCGTAGCTCCTGCCCATAACTTCCTGGATTTCATTGCTCTGCTCCATCAAGTCTTCCAGATCATCTTGCATGTTCTGGGCAAGTAAACATTTCAAGATTCATACAACAGACTGGCAATTTCTTTTTTTTAATATAACACAATTTTTAATTTGTGATTTATTTTATTGCCTTAAATGATGATATTATAGAATGTAATCAATAAATATTTATAATATTTCTTAATGGAATAAAAATGTCAAAAAGTCCCAACCTAACTGAAGAATCAGTTTAATAAGACTTAAGTAAAAGAAGCACACCAACTTTAAAAAAAAATCTGCCTTAGTTTAATATTTAAGTATTCAAATAGTTATTACGAGATGCACAGCTTCAATTATACGTTTATAATACTTTACATTTAGCTTGGAATATAAAACTCAACCTTATTAAAAATATTCTCAACTCAATTAAAAAATGACATCAATTAGAATATGAGTTTACTAAGTACAAGCATAATAATTTGCATGACAATAAAAAAAAGTGTATTAAAAAAAATGTATAGTTTTTTTCTAAATATGAAGACAAATAACAAAATAAAAAAGAATCAACTTTCACCTCTATTTGATCTATATTGACATGCTTGTAAGCTTTCTTGAAATCTTTGACACCTATCTTCATGGCATCCACCTACAATATTGAAGAGGTAACATAAAAATTTTGGAAAAAAAAACAACAAAGTTTTAATATAATCCGAGGAAATATTTATTTAGGCCAATTTTTCTTTTTTATGTTGTCAATTTACATACTGTCGTTTTGGTGTCCTTTAAGCTCTGGACTGCATAATTCTGTTGTTCTAAATTAAACGACTGCTGACTTAGTTGATCTCGTTGATTTTCATACCTGAGAGTAAATTAGTCATTTTTTTTTTTTGCAAAAATTAATTTGAAAAATTTGAAAAAAAAAAGTTTTGGAAGCTATTACATTTATTATATTTACAGAGAGTAATAAGCGAAAATTATTTTGCAAACTGTGGTTAATATTAAAGTATCTTAAAAAAAAAAGAATATGCGGCAGCAAAATAAGAGAAAAAGTTTGTTAAGTAAAAATATCAATTATAAATGAAAGTTTTAAAATAAAAAAAATGTCTTACATTCGTTTCTGTTTCAAAACTCTCATTGCTTTTTGTTTAACTTGGTTCTGGATAGGAAAATGAGATAAAAACTAAAGAAAATAAATAACTTTTTTTAATTTAAATACAATTCATTAATTTCTAAAAATTCTGTGATGACTGTGAAAAGTAATCCACAAAAATGATCTGAAATGTAAGGTTAAAAAAATTTAATTCGCCATAAACTTAAATTATGTTCAAAATTATTTATTGTAAAGAATCATAAAACTCTTTATTATAAGACTTGATTTAAAAGCTGGATGTTATTTCAAGTTAGAAGGGTTGTACAATATCAAGCCTGTTAATTTGGTTTGTTTTAAACATATTTTGAATGGACGGTAACAAAAAAAAATACAAGCATTAATTGTCAGTATAAATATATCTAAATATTTTTTAAGAATCATCGCACCATGGTAAGCTATGTGTGACAAAACAAGTATGCATTCAAGGGTGCGTTTATAAAAAAGTATTATCATAAAAGAATTAAAATTAAAAAGAAATAAGTACTTTAGCAGGCCCTTCTCTCATTTTTTTCATCTGGTCTTTGTATTTTTTTAGTTCAGCTTCTAGTCTGGCAATTTTCTTATCAAGAGATTCTCCTCTGCTGTCAATCTGAAATATTCAGAAAAATAATTTTTAAAACTAGACAGTCTTTTAACACCCTTTAAATAATATTTTGCAATAAGAAGTATATTATAAAAAAGTATTTAAATAATGAGTAGGTATCTGCCTTTCAAATATATATATTTAATATCTATTTAAATGTAATTATTTTTCAAGCAATGGATCAAAAAATGAATATAAATAATTATTTTGGATGATTATATTTAAATAGGTATTTTTCATCATCCAAAATACTAGTCAGCATACAGAATCAAATTTATTTTGTTAAAACTAAGATCAAATTAATTAATATAAGTTACAGATAGATGTAAGGGCATAAAAAAATATTTCTCGACAAATCATTAAAATAATATATTTTTAGTTGATCCCACTTAACCATACCCAGATGCGGACATGTTAAATCTAAATCTTTTCTTTAATTTTAGGGCCCTTTTATTTTAAGAGCCAGAACCGACCTTAGGAAATAGGTCTTTAACTAATGCATTGCATTTTTGAAATCCCAAAAAGATGGTTATGATCTCAGTTGCATACAATGAAATATAAATGAATATTCAAAATGCTTTAACAAACAGTCTAGGTTATTAGAACTTGTTTTATAAAATGTATTCCTTTCTGGGTAGAGTTTCATTGTATCAATTTCTTCTCTAACTCCTTCAACTATTCAGTGGAATTAACTTCTGTCTTGCACTTTCCCAGAAGTTATAATCAAGGTCTTTAAAATATGTAACTTTAATGGTCTGTTTTTTAATATCCAGAACAGATGGATTTTCAGAATAAGTATATAAGCAAGACAAGGCATTAGTCTAGTGAGAAAAAAATAGTATATCAGCCCAAGATATATTTTTGTAATCCCACTCTGTGATACCAGGATGGGTGATATAAATGCGAGATGTGCCCAAGTCAACTTGGAATTGTCACATCCACCAGATACCAGATTGTGTTATAGGTAAACTTTATATGTTGAAAATACTGCCACATTATTGTATATCAGCATTCTCAAAGTGTGTATTATAAATTTATAAAAAAAAAAAAAAAACAACACAGTCAGCTTCCATCTGATTTGAAATACCAATAGTTTAATACAAATATTGATACTCTAGTGTTAAAAACTGGTCTATATAAAAACTCAGATTTCCTACTGAGGCCTATTTATTAAAATAAAAGATTTTTGAGACAAACTCATTAATTTATTAACTGATTGCATGCCGAAGGATGATATATCGCCAGAAAATACCTTCCACACCGACTAATGTTTCATTTTCTCAATCAATGAGCATTTTTAAAGCTAAATTTACATAATTCTAATTATAGACTTTCTATTATCCATGTTACTAAATTTGGTACTCATAAAGGAAATATTTACCTTTATTCACTGAAAACATGGTGTTCATCGGTTTTATTCTATTCATTGTAAATGTATTTTATATGTTTAAAGAAAGTATATGAAGAGTAGTTTTTGTTAATTTTGTGTAGAATTATGAATATGTAATGTGTTTCATACAACTCTTGAGGATTATTTTAAAATCTATGTAAATATTGACTTCGTAAGTAGTAATTTTGTTAAAAATATGTTTTTTATATTTGTCTTAAATTGGGCATATTTGTTTATTTTAGATTATTTTTTTAATATTCAATAATTTTAGTACTGATGAAATCTTTATTCTACTAACTTTCTGTTGATATATAATTTTATCAGTTTATTTTAAAATAATGATATAAATTAATCATTTATCGAGGCAACCCCGCTATCATTTCGGACAGCAAAATTTAGCTCTGCTGCACTCAATCAGTTAAATACCATTTAAAAATTTGAATGGTCGATAACTGATAAAAATGTAGGTATGTCGTAGGAAACGTAAACTGAGTGACTTTGAGGCCTGACTTTTAGGAAAACACTCAAATAAACATGATCGGGTTATGCTACAACAAAGAAGTTGGTTTTTTTAAAATTACCAGTAATGGTATCAAAGACGTGAAAATCTACCATCGTCTAATGAGTGAAAAGAAGACATATTCAAATTGAGGATATCTTAAGTCTGTGGTGGGTACAAAAAAGTGAAACCTTTGCAAAGTAGGTCATGAATGGTCAAAGTTTAAGAGATCGGGGTAAAATTTTCTCCTCGAAAGCTGGTTTTTTAAAAATTAAGTCAATGATTCACAAACCCATGTCAATAAGAACCATGCATGCCCTTAATCCATTTGACAGTGAAATTAAAGCACCACTATTCGCTTAATCCTTAAAATTAATGTAAAAAAATAACAGATGTAAGAAATATTTAACTAATTTTTTTTTAAGTTAATAGTGCTGGCTAATACTCCAGTATTTAAAAAATAGCCTAGTTATAAATATAATTTAGTGCAGAATATGGGCAAAACAAAATTGTCTAATTTACTAATCAATGAAATGACAACTTGTTTCAACTTTGACAGACTAGTACTATAACTTAGCCTGACTTAGAGCCAATCGTTTAAGTATTTATCAATACTCTATATTAGTGAAGATTAATTTAATGTGGATTTCCTTCACCCATTCGAGAATCTTTTCGTCAATAAATAAATATTAATAATTACTATTTAAAAGTACGCAGTGGCTAAGGTTCGGTCCGACCGAACCCGTATTTTTCTTTTTTTCGAGTACCAGCCATACTTATTATTGCATATTTTTTTTTGTTTTCAGGGCTAGTGTAAGGGTTAGGAATAGGGTTAGGAATAGGGATAGGGTTAGGAATAGGGTTAGTGCAGTGACTTATATGTTGTTATATAGCTCAGTGCAGCGACTCGGCTGCTATATTTAGATATCTATAGCTGGACCCTAACCCTATCCCTATTCCAAACCCTAGCCCTGAAAACAAAAAAAATATGCAATAATAAGTATGGCTGGTATCCGAAAAAAAAATAGGGTTCGGTCGGACCGAACCGTAGCCACTGCGTTAAAAGTATTTGATCGTAATACTGGTGTCTAATATTATACTAATAATAATAACAAGTGGACCACTGAGTGGTTTTATCAAGGTAATATTTTTGGTAATCTCTTATTTTACGTGCAGAAATTATTTTGATAATATTATTGATACTATACCTAAATAAACATTCCCAAATCATAGTATTAATTTGGCAGCTGCCTTTTTTTGTAAACAATTCAGGTCATCTCTTAACTACTTAAGACATGGCTGACAGTATTTTATATAGAATATAGAGGACCTTTTTTACAAATTTATTTAATGCATTTAAACACATTTTTTTTTTGCTTTTTTCTTATTCTTTTAATAAATAATAATCAATACTATGATTTTGGAATGTTTTTAGAGGTAAAGTATCAATAATATTTATCAAAATTATTTTAGTAGGTAAAATAAGAGATTACCATATTTTTAACAATCTATTTCTACTTACGTTAGAGATACAGTCATTTAAATTGGGGGGTGGTTCTTTAGGTTTTCCTCTACCGAAAAGACGATTCATTTTTTGTTTGTTTTTCAAAAACTTAAAAAAGGACTTGTAAATCTAATTTTAAAGTGTTTGTTACTAATGATTTCCAGCTTGTCTGTGTTTACAACTATGATGATTTCCGGACACAGGGAGTGTAGATAAGATTGTCCGAATTTAAAGCTTTGCAACGATTTTAACAAAATGTCTTATATTTTAAGATGATGTACATTTTTGTTTTATAAATATTCATTTCAAATATTAATGGATTAAAATATGATTAAAAGTAAAGAATTTGAATTTATTTTCAATTGTCTACAGTATGTAACAATAACTAATAAATTCTCCCTTCATAATTTATAAAGAATTCGTCATACGTCATATGATCATTCGCACTTCGAGGCAACTATAAATAGAACCTGAATGTATTTTACATGAGATTGCAGTATGCTCTGTGCACAAAAGTTCTATTTTTAAAATCTTTAAAACGTATATGTTAATTTGCTTCACGTTGTATCACAAAATGAAAAATGTGCCCCTTGGTTACTTAAATGGTGGTCATGCCCTACAATTTATAACTATATAATAGTACATATTTGTATATCAGAACAAGCAAAGCATTAAAAAATGTTTTTAAAAAAATACATTTCTTAGGCTTAAAAACATTTTATAAATGTTGTTTTTTTTAATCTGGACCACCGAGAGAAAATCTAGGGCCCGGACGTCTGGATTTATTTCTGCAGCTGTATCAGTGTCTAACAGGTGACAGTATATCCGATTCAGATGGTGATATCGATACCTACCCAGATTGTGCTGATTGGAAGACAAACTTTTAATAACGTTTTCACGTATTTAAATACGTTGTGTAATTGTGGGAACATCGTAGACCTCAAATAGTTTTGCCAATCCATTTCCTCAATTTAAGGGTACAATGACAGAAAAAAAAACTGCAGTGTAAAATAGATAGTAAAAAAAGTTTTTTGACAAGCTTACGATAATTATCTTGATGACGTTTGAGCAGCCCCGTAGCCAAGGGGGGGGGGCACTTGGGGGCCGTGTCCCCACCCCCGCTTAAAAAAGAAGAAAAAGAGGAAAAAATAAAGAAAAAGAAAAGGTGCACCCTTGCTGGGTATTGGTGCCTCCCTGCTCACTTTGGCCTGGCTACGGGCCTGCGTTTGGGGCCGCCTTAATGGCATTATGTGGCAACACTGGGAAAGCTGCCATGGTCTTTGTGGGGCCCCAGGCAGAGACCAACCAGGGACATGATTGTGGTCACATGCAAAAATGCACGTGGGGGCACTCTTAGCAATAGATTTAATAGGAATTAATACTTGAAAAAAAAAAGGGGGGGGGGTGAGGATCTTGTTTTAGTTGGGGCCATAGGCTATAGTCTGTGTAGCCATATGGCCCGGTCGCCTAGTTTGTGCGGTCTTATATCCAGTTCCTTAGTTTGAGTTTTTGTGTCCTGATGAGTACAAGAGTGGCTCTGTCGTTAATCAACTCTATATGGGCACGTACGCTTTTAACGCGTTTAGTTGTTGTTGTTTTAATGGCTGTCGAAACGGCGAAAACTCGTGATTGTGTGGAGGCTCATGACTCTGTTTTAAAATCCACTCTGATCGACCTTTCCTTATGAGTGCTTGACTGATGCCTGTTGACACGTGAGCCAGCATCATTCCTTTTATAAGAGGTTTAAAAGTAACTCTCATTGGCGAACACATTATTTTTTCTTTATCACATCATTTTATTTACATTCTGGACGAGGTACGTGAACTGGAATAATATATATATATATATATATATATATATATATATATATATATATATATATATATATATATATATATATAAATATTATTTAACACTTGAGTGTTGATATACAATAGTATACATAATTAATGGAGTAAAATACATTATTTTAATAGTACGCTGATTGGTGTTAAATATAGTGTGAGTTAAAACATTCGACAGCCGGGCAGCAATAGGCCTATACATAAACACAAGTTTATGCACAGAGGATATGTACGATAATATACTAAACATCATCTTCGCTGAAGACACATTTTAACAGACATCTGAAGAGGCTGGGGGAAAACAACAAGCAAAAATTAAGCCTGTAAAAACAGGACGTTTTAGAGCATGTTCATGTATAGAGAGGGAAGTAAGTCGTGTTTAATAACTGTTACAAAAATAAATAATGATTACGCCCCTTTGTTTAGCTTATAATCTATATATAATATATAAGCCCCTTAGGAGCCCTGAAGCCTGGCCCTGAGAGGTCCTATCGCGAAATGAACTTTTGATGTACACATGGCAGGCCAGGACCTACAAAATGATATATACATCATGGGTCTAGGTCTTATGGTTGTTGAGATCTAGGGTGATGACGGACAGACAGACAGACAAAACGGGGACAATAGAGCATTTTTTTTCGAAAATGCTCTAAAAACAAGGCAAAAAAAAATAGTAATGATGTCAATATTGATAGAATAAATGAACACAATTAATGATACATTATAATGATACAAAAAACATACAAACAATTAAACAAAAAAATGATACACTCAAGTTATTTGAATGATGATAGAGTATTTCTTTTTTTAAAATCTACATGATATAATGATCTAAGCGTGTCGAGGATTTAATCAATACGTGTAAATGTAATAGTATATACATTTTTGAAAGAAAAAGAAACAATAGACCTACTCCGTGAACCACAGAGAAATAAGTAAACATGAATTTAGCGATATTTTGAGGTAATCTGCTAAGGTCAACTGAATCAATTTTTAAAATAAACTTCTTATTTATAAATGTGCCTATTAAACCAAAAAAAAAAAACAGCAAAAAACATTATCCTTTACTGAATTGATACAATTTCTTACCTTGCAGGAGGAACAGTTAGCCTATCGTACAATAATGCCAGAAAAAGAACAGATGCCTAAAAAAAAATATAAAAAATAATTGAAAAAAAAACATATTTTAATGAATTTAACAATTTAATATAAGAATAAAAAAGCTTCACTATTTTGCACACGTTTGCACCGGTGCTCTGCTTTTTATAGTTATGTGGACATCCTAATCTCCATCCTTTTCTCGTAATAAAAATTACTAACAAGTACTTAGCTCCTTTATTCCACAAGATATTGATTCATTGACTCGAAATTTTAAACATTAAACGAGGATAAGTTTTATACTAACTAATAAATAAATAAACAGTAGCATGAGCTTGGGGGGGGGGATAGGAGAGAGAGAGAAAGAGAGAGAAAGGGAGAGAAAGAGAGAGAGAGAGAGGGAGAGAGAGAAAGAGAGAGAAAGAGAGAGCTTGGTGACTCCGGTACTAGATCTACACAGTTGCACTTACTTGCATCTATAAGGTGAACAGCACCAATCATTGTCCTTACAAAAAGCGTGATCACCACCACATCTGTTGCAATGGGAACAAAATATTTGATTTACTGAGCAACTTGTATAAGAGAGAGAAAGAGAGAAAAATTTAAAGAAAGATAGATAGATATATAGGAAGACATACATAATATAGATAAATAGATAAATAAGTAGATAGATATATAGATAGGTAGATAAATCGATAGGTAGATAGATAGGTAGAAAGTAGATAGGTAGATAGGTAGGTAGATAGATGGATAGATAGATAGATAGATATGTAGGTAGGTGAGTTAGATAATGTACTCCACACTACTCAAGGTGTCTTATGACGACTGTCACTCACTGTTTAGGCAGTGGCTCAGAATGTGATTCTGTAATGACAAGAATACATGGATGAGTAAAAATTGTATACAATCTATTACATCTTAAAATTAAAGAAAATATGGCTTCTAGTATTGGGAGGGGGAGCCAAGATGAGAGAGACAATGTGAAAGAGCCTATGTGAGAGAGCCAAGGTGAGAGAGCCTATGTGAGAGAGCCAAGGTGAGAGAGGCAAGGTGAGAGAGCCAAGGTGAGAGAGCCTATGTGAGAGAGCCAAGGTGAGAGAGCCAAGGTGAGAGAGCTTACAAATACCATGAAATTGGAAAAATTATGATTCTAGCGGATGTCCAGCCTAAGTATACTTACCATGTAATAGGACATTCAACACTGTTTATAAAATACTAACAAAAATAATAGCCTGCAGAATAGGGAATTTCAGTGAAACAGTATTAGGTGACTATCAATGTGGTTTCAGGCCTAGCAGAGCAACCACAGACCACATCTTTTCCCTTCGAAACACTCTAGAAAAATGTTATGAGCATAATATAAACCTACATCAGCTGTACATAGATTTCAAGATGGCATATGACAGCATCAATAGAAATTACCTTTACAAAACATTGCAGGAGTTGTGTATCCCCAACAAGCTCATTAGACTAGTACGTATGACATTAAACAACTCAAGAAGCAAAGTGAAAATCCAAGGGGAAAGCTCAAGAGAATTTAAAGTAAACCAAGGACTTAGACAAGGAGACTCCCTTTCGTGCACACTTTTCAACTTAACCCTAGAAAAAGTCATAAGAAACGTACAGTTGGATAAGCGAGGAACTATAACACACTACCTCAGAAGGGAAAAAACAAAGTCTATGAAAACAGGAACAATATTTACAGAACCCATCCAATACCTTGCATATGCTGATGACATAACATTGATAGGAAAGCAAAGCAAGGATATAGCAAAAGCATACATAGAATTAGAAACAGCAGCTCAGAAAGCAGGTTTAACAGTAAACGAAACAAAGATTCAATATATGCTGTTACAAAGAAATGAAAAGAAGGAAGAGAAATTTTTTTCAAAATCAGTGATAGAGCATTTGAAAGAGTAGAAAACTTTAAATACCCGGGATCAACCATAAGTGAGAAAAACGATATAATGATAGAGATAAAAAAAAACAGAATAGAAGTAGGGAACAGAATATATTATACACTGCATAAAATACTGAAAAACAGACAGATCTCCAGAAAAATTAAAAAAACCATATACAAGACAATGATCCGGCCAGCAGTAACATATGGTAGCGAAACATGGACCATCAGCAAACAAGCAGAAAATATGCTAAACACTTGGGAAAGGAAAATATTTAGGAAAATATATGGGCCAGTAAATGACAATAAGTTATTAACGAGTGGAGAAGTAGAACCAATTCAGAGCTGTACGAACTGTACGAAGAACCAAATATAACAGCTGAAATTAAAATGAATAGATTAAGGTGGGTAGGGCACATAGAAAGAATGGAAAACAACAGAGGTCCAAAAACGATTTATAAGACAACACCTAATGAGAAAAGGCCTAAAGGCAGGCCAAGAAGCAGATGGTTGGAGGAAGTGGAGAAAGACCTTAAAGCCATAGGAGTGAGAGAGTGGAGGAAGAAAACCCTGGATCGGGAAAAGTGGAGAAGTGTAGTATGGCAGGCCAGGGCCCTAAATGGGCTGTAGAGCCAAAGGAAGAGATAATAGGACATTAAAGATTCTAGCGGACGTCCATCCTAGTTATACTTACCATGTAATTCAGAAAGCATCAAAAACAAAACAACGACAATAACGGCCAGATTGGGCATTTCGTTTCTGACACCTAAAAATGAAAACAACCAAAATCAACAACTCAATGTAGAAAAAAAAATATTAAAAAAAATAATTAAAAAAGATTCTGTGGGTTTTGTTTAGTTGTATAATATTTGAGTTGTTATTGTTTTTAAATAATGAAAATGGTTCATTTAATTATAGGAGGCAGCCATCTTTCCAGTTTGTTAATTAGGCCTACCCCGAAAACTGCTTTGATCTATTTAGTTTAAACTAAAATATATTAAAAAAAAAAAAAAAGAAAGGGTTTTAGAATGAAAAATAGCAATAAAAGCATAATAATTTTAATTATTTGCTAATTCTGCAATAATTTTTTTTTTTTAAATAGTATAGAGTTAAAGCGTGTTTCATTATTCTTATTTCCAAAGGCCAGACGGTGTGTGTGAAGTCCCTGTTAGGATGAGATGAGATCTCTTAAGATCCTATAAACCATTATAAAAATAAAAGGGTACATAAATACTGCAGTAGAAACATTATTTATGTGTTATATTTACCTTTTATTTGAAATTAAGACACTAGATTCACTAGAGTCTATTAGTTGACTACTCTACAAGTATGTTGTTATGTTTTGTAAATATCAATTCAACGATATCCCTTTCTTTTTGTTTAGCCTTAAAAAAAATGCGTCCGCACACAGACCACAGATTGGTGAAGAATAGTTCATGATTTTTCCAATCATTTCGTGCGAATTAAAATGCGTAGCAATATTTCATTGATTTATTTTAACCAAAGTATCAGCAAATTTGAAGCTCCAATGGGTATTATTCGATTTTGGCAACTGGAACTGCAGCTAATTATATGAGGATAATTAAAGCACACATCTGCAATAAAGAATATTCGCTGTCATCACTTTGTTTTTTTTTTCTTCAAATCCGAATTCAATAAAAAGAGTATTAATCTTCTTAAGGAACATAACCGTGCTTAACAATGACAAACCGCACTAATAAATGGGTTATGTCTCTTACACCAATAACACCATTTTTTTCAGATCGCGATCTTTGCTAGCACATGATTACCGCGCGCTGGTAGGTCAAAGCAGAGGTACACACCAGAGATGAGTGGACAGCGGACGCGTCCGCTTGCGGACGCAGGTCCGCAGACTTTTCCGAATCCGCGGACTGACAGCGGACGCTTCGTATGGTTAAGTTGCGGACTTGCGGACTGACGCGGATCTTCTTTAGCGTTACCATAAAAAATTTCAAGTCATTAAACAGCTAAATTTCAGCAATGCGGACGCGCGGACTGACTGCGGACCAATGTTGTAAGATTCTGCGGACGCGGATCATTGATAGAAATCCGCGGACGGACGCGGACGCTAAATTTCAAGATCCGCACACCTCTGGTACACACGCGTGCATTGCAAAATTTATATATACTGTCGCTTCCGGTTAATTGGGACACATCGGGACCGAGGCTTTTTGTCCTGATTAAGCGGCTGTCCTAATTAAACATACAAATTTACTATTGGCTTCTTGGTTTGGTTTCTTTGAGATTTGTCCCAAATAAGCGGAATCCACTATATATATATATATATATATATATATATATATATATATATATATATATATATATATATATATATATATACCTGGTTGCGTGCATAGACCCCTGCAGATGACAGAAAAAAGTATCTGTAACAATAGCTTTAGATAGATTCATACAATTTTAGAACCACTGGTTTAGTTGGGTGGTCAACATTGAAAGTTCATGGGCAAAAGACACAGGCAGAGTTTTTGATAATTAGATTTCCAGCGTGTTATCTTTGTTTTGGGTGGAATAAATCTGTCAATGAGCGTCGATGACACCGGATGTACGTGATAAGACGTAATTAGGGAGACAAAGAAATACTAGCCCATAGTGAGTTTTAGGCCGCACCAATCCCTAGGCTGGAATAAGATTCATTAATATGTAAATGAGTTAGAAAGGTTGTTAGGGAGCCAATCAGAAGTTCTGGGCGTTTGGGGCACGTGATAATTAACCATCACATAAAAAGAGATGTAGCGAAAATTTCGGGGGACCTACGAGAGACAGACTGACAGTTCGACAGACCGACGATAGAGACATCAGGACACCAGTTGTAGAGATAGTTAGAGGAGAAGTTAGTGGAGAAATAATAGAGGCACAAGCTATCAAGTTATTGAGTTTTATAGTACACAGTCAAAGTCTATTTTATTGAAGTATGTCTGCTAATCCTTTCGGGGATC
>JAGDYQ010000083.1:3226326-3253075 GCA_021962125.1 Bulinus truncatus
AAAAGAGTATTCGTCACAAATTCAGGTAATAACGTATTGGGGAGCAGGTATTATGGGTGATGATGATATTTGTAAAAAAAAGGTCTCATTTAGCACAGCATTTAAAATATCGCCTCGTTTTGATAGTTTTATGAAAAATATCACAATATTTATTTATGGATCTTTCCCCTCGTTGCCTTTTTATACAGGAAATCTCTTCAGCCATCGATGTTTTAGCATTGTATTGTTATATTTACTGTATTGGTCTCATTTCATCGAGCTGTATAGTACTGTAATAACTTTGTTTACAGACACAATGTTTAGGCATAAAATTTCTATTCCTTGTCTACTATGTTGTTTGGCATATATATATATATATCTATATATATATATATATATAGATATAGATATAGATAGATAGATAGATAAGATAGATAGATAGATAGATAGACAACCATATAATCATTATGTAAGTTTCATATTATTGTTGATTTGATCCCATGTATTTAGTCAGTTAACATCCTGTCTCAGTGTTCTAATTTCACCTCCTTCTTTCAAGATTGATCTATTTATAATACATTGTGTATCTAGCGGTTTAATTTAGAATATAACTCTCACCGTGGTCCATAAACCATTTACGTCCAATGTTTAATTTGAAAAAATATTATTTAAAAAAAAAAATGTTATCAAACACCTTTATGTTTTGTCATTTAAACCCCCTTTCCCACATTATCACACCCGCACATACATACATACACATATATATATATATATATATATATATATATATATATATATATATATATATAAAGACTAATGACATAGAGCTATTTTGTTAATTTATGCTACCTTCCTTCTTCTTGGAGCCTAACGCTTTTTTTTTAAAATCATTCTTTATCAATGCGTGTAACACTTTCCTTCCTCCTCCCAGAAGCGTTTAGTATAAAGTGAACGGTTCCAATAGAAGAAGCACCTGGGACATAATCGCCTTGATCATTTGTCATACTATGGTTTTACATGTACATATGTCCATACTTTCATTTATTTTTTTACATAGTCAGTTTAAGTATCCGCCGACTATCTCTGCCAAAATGTCTTCCAGTTATCACCAACTCCTCCCCCACCCTCCCTCCCCCATAGGCCATGTACTATCCATGTACAGTCGATTCCGCTTAATTGATACACATCGGGACCGAGGCTCTTTGCCACCAATTAAGCGGCTGTCCCAATTAAACATACACATTTATATCGGCTTCTTGGTTTGGTTTCTTTGAGATTTGTCCAATAATCGGCTGTCCCAACTAAGCGGTGTCCCAATTAAGCGGAATCCACTGTATATAACTTATGATTCCTGGCAAAGTCATTTTATGACAACAAGTAACAATATGTAGAGTCGGATTACCATTGCGCCTATCATTCTCTCCTCCCCCCCCACCAAATACGACGCCCCTGCTGTGCGAGGGACAATTCTAGTTCCTTGCTCAGTGTGAGATCGAAAGATTTGATACTGTTATATTTTTTGTCGGTCGGTTTTTTTTATTTATACCCTCGATTTCTTCAACATCTCTCATTACAATATTGACTATCTTTTTTAAGTCCGTAATGCAGGTTGGACTTGCCGGATTTTTTCAAAATCCCATGTGACGTCTTCTAGGACAAAATTAGCAAAGTCATGGGCCATGGAAGCTCGAAAATTATAAATTTAAGCAATCTAAACCAAAAAATGAGGGGGCCGCAAAAATTGATTGGCGTTCTTAGAGGGCCGTGACTTTCAAAAAGTTTGAGAAGCGCTTCTCTAGGAGACCGAGACATTCTTTTATTTTTTTATTTTATTTTTTGTTTATGAAACTTATCTTTTAGTAAATTCAATTTAAAATAGTTTCGTGAACCCTCTAATTAATAACACGACTAAAATAGTAAATAAAAAATTAATAAATAAATGAGAAACGGTGGTTGATTGACAGAAATAACACACAATCGTCTCTGCCAATCAAAATCACGATCAAACACTCATTCACCAAATACCTGCAGTCTGACTCATCTCAACGATTTTCACATTTTCTCTATTCTTTTAGAATACTTTTTTTGCCCATCCCCCCCCCCGACTTTAAATTAAATAATTACATCATCAGTCAATACTTAAATCCATTTACCTGTCTGGTAAAATCTTCATCTGTCCATGATGTACCATTTACCTGTCTGTAAAAATGTTCTCTTTTTTGACGCATTCTACTAGCTTATTCTAATTGTCTGTCAGACTCGGTCTGTCTGTCTGTCTGTCGAGGTGTTTAAAAGTTTAACTAATTAGAACTAAAAAAAGAAAATGTGTGGACCTTGCCCCCTCCCCCGACATATGTTTTGTTATTAGAGCTTTGTGTTTTGGTCAAAGTGCTGACATGAAGCGACAAAATCAATCATCTTTAGGATTTTAAAAAAAAAACAAGCTAGTTAAATAGACTGTGCCAATTCAATTGATTAACTACTAATAAACAAGTCCTATATAATCATCAGACGTATGAAGAAAAGAAGTGAGAGAAATGTCCAGTAGTGAACTGACGAAAGATGAGTCGATGGACGTATGAAAAGAATTAATATAGAATGGTTGAAAGACGTGTTGATGGGATATATGGAAGTGGAAGTATTGAATATAGGATGGGTGAAAGGTTATGTGTTGGATGGGAGGATAGATGGAAGTGGAAGAATTAATGTAGGAGGATGAAAGACGTGTTGATGGGATATATGGAAGTGGAAGAATTAATGTAGGATGAATTGAAGACGTGTTGATGGGATATATGGAACTGGAAGTATGTAGTATAGGGGCTGGGTGGAAGTGACGTGTTGATGAAGTATGGAAGTGGAAAATTAATGTAGGATGGATGAAAGACGTGTTGATGGGATATATGGAACTGGAAGTATTAATATAGGCTGGGTGAAAGACGTGTTGATGGGATATATGGAAGTGGAAGAATTAATGTAGGAGTGGATGAAAGACGTGTTGATGGGATATGTGGAAGTGGAAGAATTAATGTAGGATGCACGAAAGATGTGACGATGAAAGTATGTAGTAATAATTGAAAGGTGGATAAAACATGGTTTGATGGATAGCATATTGTTTTCCGTGAGAATGAACAATAGGTCTTAATGTAATCGGTTTGGTTTAACTCAGTGGGGAATGATAAGATTAAAGGTAAGCATGGCAGTCTCAAATCAAGGGGTCAGAAAAAAGCGCTATGAATCCTTTTGATAGGTAATCCCCCTTTCACCTCCTCCCTATTAAATTTCTGGTTTAATTTATTGGAAAAAAAACATGCATGGTATTTCTATTTTTCAATATTTCACATCGTCTTACAGAAATTGAGTGTGGAAGTTTAGTCAGTATTTTATTGACGTCATGGAATGAGACATGCGACGTCTGGACCCCAATGTGAGTTACCGCTGTACGTTAATGATGAATCTAAGGACATCCTATTTTTTTCCTCTACCATGCCATGGAGTCTCACAGATTTATACTGCTGTTCGCATTTGCGAGCGGCCCTACTCAAACCTGGAGGAGTTCATCTCCATTAAGGTAAAACGCGCAAGATAAGTGCCAGTTTCACTGGCCAATTTGGGCTTCGCTCTGCAGGCGATCAAGCTCACCTTGGCAAAGTTCTCGCGACTCACCCTGCCAGAGAAACATCACGTTCTACGCCGTCAGCGACACCGAGGAGTCTTTCGTGTTTTTCCCGTGTTACGGGAAGTACTTCAGCGTGCTGTTCGGCCCGGTGAAGGTGAGCCCTGTCGCACGTGGTGAAGCCGACCTGTGGAGGGCCGATCATCACCCCTGTGCAGGACGCCCTCCGTTGAGAAATTGCGACGACAGCGAGGGAGTACCCCGCCCTGACCGCTGTTATCCGACGTGCAAATACCAAAAATAATGGTGAACGTACTAAGAGCGTATGACTGGAAACGAAAGCCGCGGAGACATATACGACAAGTTACCATCAATGTGCTTTATTTTGCACACTGAATGGAGCGTAAAAGGGAAGGTTTCCAAGCTCAGATCACAAGAGAGACTACGAGCTGTACCTAATAGTTGAAGCAAGTAAACAAGTCAGAAGTAAGTTCTTGGTTACTAGCGCAGAGTTTATATATTTTTTTTTGTTTTTGAAATTTTGCGATAATCATCTTCTATATACATAATCGTCTAACATAATAAATTACGTTCGACAGATCTGATACACCGTGTGGTGTAAAAGTAATAGCGTCATTGCGATAGTAAGTCGCTCATTACTGTTGGAAATATTCACGGCACTGTACGGTTGTAAGCTTGCATCGCTAAAAAAAATTTGAGTTTACGGTCCACCCCTTTGCGGGCAAAAAACAGTGTATTTCATCGACCGTCTCTATAAAAATGAGTCTGGGAACTCCAAAATTATAGGTAAACTAAAAAAGAGACAATGTATGTTAAATGAGAGTATGTTTGAAAGTGCGCATTTCGTTCATCAAATGAATCTTTCTTGAATAAAAATATAAAAATGAAATGCTAACTCTAGAAACACAAACAAGTAGATTTCTTATTAATCAATTAAGATTTTAAATGATATTTGTAATTTGTAGCATCAAATTATGTTTAATAGGTTTGGGTTGTTTTTGTTAAGCTTCTGTACCCATAATGAGAATTATTTTTTCTTTTTGGGACTGAATTTTCATATAAAAAGGCTATTTTTGGTAACTGATAGACTGATTGTTATAGCGCTCACATATATATTACCAAGTTGATGTAGGGGATAGGGGTGGGAATAAACCAAACAAGGAAGATTTGCAGAAAGAAAAAGGTGGGTCAAACAGGCATGATTCAAGTTGTTATACCGTAATGTTTTTAACCTCAGGTCTGGCCTCTTTTTTTTTAAATACGTCATGTTAAACATGATAAATTATAAAAAATTGGCGAAAAAAGAACGTTGAAAAAGTGGGATGTAAGGGTTGGGAAAGGAGGAAATGTTTAACGGAAGAGAGAGAGAGGTAGGGGAAGTGGCTCGTATTGTTAACAGGATGAACATGCAGTTATACTAAATGCCCCTTTTGAAATTTTGTACATTGAGGACCCACTGCGATTCAAAGTAGCTGCCTGAGTGGATTGGGTGGCGTGGCGTGAGGGGAGAAGATGGGAAGGGGATAAGAAAGAGAATTGATGCATGAAAAATAACTATTGAGAAAAAGAGTCCTTTAAAATATTATGAATGAACCAAGATTAGTCAATGATATGGTGTTGTGAGCGCATCACCATTTTCAACTCCAACTGCGTGCCAAGTAGCTGGTCCGGGTACCGGGCCTGTTCCTTTAGTCAATACAATCGGCTAGCCTGGCGTACGTGACGTGTGTATATAACTTCCGAGGAAAACAAAATGGACTGGGGAATTTATAAAAAGAATGGTCAAAGTGGATACAACTCACTATAAGAGTCACCGCCGGTCTCGTACCGGGCTCTTGATCTAGTAATACATATAATCAAACGAACGTTTCGTATCATTAGCTAAGAATGAATTTAGCTTCTTCTTTCCCATTTATATTAACACAAACATAATGGGCTAAGCAGCCGTGAATGTTTCAGCAGCCGCCCCCTTGATATGTTGTGGTGCCATCGGTAATGTATCGTTTTAGGAACAGAAGTCATTTGAAAGTATATTGATACTTTACCTCTATAGTATAAACGTCCAAAATAAGCATCGATTGTTATTTAATCAAAAAAAATAAATAAAAAAAAAATGTTCAAATGTTCAAATTCATTTTTTAAAAAATAAAAATGGTCCTCTATATTCTATATAAAAATACTGTCAGCCATGTTTGGAATGAATGGTGCTAGAAAACGAGGGCCTTGACGGATGGTCGTGCTGGTAACGCTGCCGACAGTAATCGACCTGAAGGTACCTGGTCTCCGGGTGCCTTTTCAGGTCTAGCTCAAGTCCGTCACGTCTCCCATGGTGCTCTACACGGCCATTTCAGGCCCGGCTGAGGAGGGGATGAAAGAAGTGGCACTACCATTTGCCAAAAATGTCCCATTTAGGTGGCGAATTTTTTCGGCAATAGGATTAAGTCTCAGCCCGCAGTTCCTGAGAGAGAAGCAAAGAGGGCAAACATGGGGTCGATTGCAAAGTGCATGCACACTTCCTGTTTGAATTTAGATTGAGTAATATACTGTAATCTCCACACCCTCCCTGTTTAAAAGAATCAAGCTGAAATGGTGGGAACTGGGAATGTAATCCGAAGGCATTTAAGGGCCCCAACGCTAGATCCTAATCAGTTTTAAAGAAAAATATTATTTAATCTGTTTCTGCCGCAAAATTAGGTAAACAGGGGGCAAGGAGCTGAAATATTTTTTGTCGGGGGGGGTCCCCATTATGCGTGCGCGGCCTAGCATACCTTACATCCACCGTTTAACCACCTGGAGTGCAAACGATAGCGCATTCGGTGACTGACGTGCCGTGGACGCATCCCGTCGGAAAGGATTTTTCTCACCCTCTTAAAATAATGTGCTCGTTAGGAGAATTTCTGATGAAGAAGACAAACTGAAGGCTTAGTATGCGATTATTCCCCCGAGGCTGACCGCTGGTCAGCGAAAGGACTGACCAGGTCGCAAAAATAATTCGCGCCTTGTTCCTGGAAGTACCATTTTAGCGTGATGACAGTACAATTCTTTTTCAATTCACTATCTATATGTGTGTGTTTGTTTGTGATGGAGTTGTGCTACTACGCATTTTTGTGTATGAATCAACCGACCCCACATTCATTGGGTTTTCTTGATATTCGATACTGGCAGACGTAAGGTAATTCAAAAAACAAAATTAAAAATGCTGAATTTTTTAGTCTTAATTCTCTCCATCTCAAAATGATACGTTTTCTCAAATTTTCTTGCGTTCGTAATTTTTTTGGACGTTCATGATTTGACTCTATAAAAAACAATGAAAAATATTCATAAGGCTACTATGTTGGTTTTGTATTGTGTGGGAATAAATGTGACATTGAAAAACTGTGTCCTGACTGATGATCGATAAAAATTTAGACTTTAAAAAAAAAATGTTTCATTTCAACATCTATTAAAAAATATACACATTAAATGACGATGTAGTTTAATTATACATTTATAACCAAAGCATCGTTTTAGTGTCGGAATCACGCTGCGTAATAGCGGTGTGGGTTCTGTGTTAAATCCAAAGAAAACAATTAATACAACAATATTAAAGTTTAAAATCGTCAGACGTAGACTATGGTGATGAAAAATCAAGAAAATTTCCCCAAAATAAAAAAATACTGATCAAGCCTAAAAGGATATAACTTTTTTAAAGGTTTTTTCACAGTGCATCATCTAATTTATGATAGATAATTCAGGTTTGATTTTAAATTTTTAAAATTTCGTGTTCAAATCTATGTCTTCCCCCCAATGTTTACTTTTACAATCATGAATGATATTTAAATAGATAAGTGCCCGGTTTGTACTCTCTTGATAATGCATTAGTCCCGGTGATGATAAAGATCCACTCAGACAACCCCTTTCCCCGCCTTTTAGCTTAACCCCAGCTAATATACTTCCACGGCCATCAAAGTCCGGAGATTTATAGATTATAAAAGAAGGATGTTGAAGTTTATGATCCACTTTAACCCCTCCCAAAAAATGATAAACAGCATAACAAAATTCTAGACATGTGCGCAGCTTACGCAGGAGTACAGTATTCAACACCTGCAGAAGAAATTTTGGCCAGCCTATGCAAAGATTTGTGACCCCCAGCGTTATCCATATTCATTCTCTGAGATTTACATGAATGAAAGTCAGATCAGCAGGCGCCGTTTACCTTTCGCAAAGCCTGACTTAATTACTTATGTTATAAAGAAAGCCGAAATGAAAAAATGTCCAGAAAATCAATGGCCGAATTGTTTAACCAACTATAGACCAAGGTCTATAATGTGAACAGGAATAAAAGCAGGGTAGAGCCAAGTCCTAATTGCATATAGTTTTCTTAATGATTTCTATGTTTTAGAATGAAATTAAATATAATGAAATTCGATGTCGCTTGGGAAGTAAGCGCAGAGAAGTAGACTTTGTGTTTGTTTTAACGACCTGAAATTTATCCCACAGACGTAGTATTAATTATCATGTTGTTAATGATCATTATTTAATGGGATTACCATTTGTAATAAAAAGCTAGTATTTCCCTTATTTCTATCTGGAGCATTATTGCATTTTTTCAAGAAAATTTATACTCTCGCTTACACATTGAAACTTTGCCCTATTTAGTATTAATTGCGCATCCGTTTATTTTTGGATGTTTTATTTGCTAGTAAATATCCCAAGTACTCATTACGTCTTGTTTTTTTTACTTTCGATGTCTTTTCTTTTGTTTTAAGCGCATTTCACTCCTGTTTGTGCTATTGAGTGCAAGAAAATGGAGGACTTTTTTCAGAACATCGCAATTACTTGAATAATTCTAAGATTCAGCTACTGGTTTTTTCCCCGTCGTTGGAGATTTCCATTGTGATATTAAAAATCTCGTCCCGTGACGTATTTTTGTTACCCCAAAAAAACTCTCTTAATCGATAATGGTGCTGTTCTTTATGACTACCGGCTAGACCGGTTTTTAACCCTCCACCCGAATTTTAGGGTTCACTCCTCTTCTGGGAGCATTTAGGTTGTAATTCCCCCCCTCGATTTAAATATTATATTATCATATCTCAAAAGAGTTTAAATGTTTTAGTAGAAACACACTTCTAAAAGCGCTGTGTCTGGTGTCTGTTACAGAAAGGTCGAAACCAAAAGAAATAAAAACATAGTCTGAAACTCTAGGACAAATTTGCTTTTGATTTAAGAGTTTTCAGTCAATGCACACCCCCACTGCACCTCCCCTATCACCCACAAAGCCCTCTGACTACAAGACGGCAAAAATTGCCTAGTAGAATTTATTAGCATGTCTATCTTTTCAAACATTAAACGTTTATGAAGACATCTGTTGTTTTTTTTTGGGCTTTCTCCACCAAAATCTTGTAAATCTTATGTATAAGAATAAACAGTGAACTAAAGCCCTCAGCCCACGACTAACCTAACCAATAAGGTTGTTGATCCCCCCCCCACACACACACACTCACCCCACCCACCCACTCCCCAGTAATTGGTACAAAGACATCAAGTTTTTTTTTCAGTCTCTTAAAACTTGCCTTCGGTGACAATTTGTGTTAAGGGAACAAAAGAACCCAGTGAAGCCTCAAAAAAAAAACAACAACCAGTGACATTACTATATCCCCAAAATGACCTCTGGTCAAAGAACGGAAAAATAGGTCCATTGTGGTGTTGTGGTATTTTTGGTCAGCGTAGGCAAAAATGTTGTGATAGCACAATCTCCCGGCATGCCGCGGGCATAATGAACAGTTTAACTCGGTTTGACCTTCACTAATGAAGTACTACTCCTGGAAATGTGGATCTTGGGGGACGGGGAGGAGAGCGCTCAGTGTGAAAGAAAAAGTTTTGAATTTTATGTCATCTTGTGGTTTATTTTGGTAAATTTCTTATCTACAGTTGGTCAACTTGTCAAGTGTGTGTGCAGACCCTGTAAGGACGAGTTTAAATCTGTTGAACATATTAGGCGTTACCCCCACAGTTTATTTTTTGCAAACTGCCCACACCGAAAACTCAAAAATACTTTTTTTTTTACCACAGCGGATAAGTCTCTTTCAGAAGCAATATACAAATTTTTGCCGAAGTGCCTGGCGAAAGTCCGAAGCTGATCGGTCACAGCCTTGCACCTGAGATCGAGCCTTGGGTCCTCGGAGTCGACGAGGAACAGCACGGCCATCCATCCCCTTTAATCTATTTTAAAAATTGGATAGTCACAGTTCTATTCCAACACAATTTTTTTAATGTGCGGGACATGGACCGGAGGACCCGAAATGTGATTTTTTAGGTGCCCGAATACATTAATCGAAGGATAGGTAAAGATGGTCGTGTGGTAAAGCAGTCGACTGTTGACCTGAGGAGTCCCTGGTTTGATCTACAGTGATGACCAATGGATATTTTTAGATAAATGGCTAAAGTCCTAAATTTATATCTCTCAAGGTGCATCCATAGGCATTGTATGTCGACTATGATTGGGGAGGCTGAAAGGAGGAAAAGCGCCCCAAAAACGTCTCATTGGTGGTTTATAGGATCTTACACGAACTCTCACACAGTTGTAATTCCAAACGTCCTTTCTGTGGGCTTATATTTTCTCAGCGGCGAATATTTTTGGCTTTACTAGGGATTGCACCCTGTACCATTTACACGACATTCGAGTTCACTATTGGCTTCCTTATCCAGTTTAAAGGACTTTCATTAATCATTTTAGAATATGGTGAATATCTCGTGTCGCAACTTTTGTGAGGCAACCACCTGTCAGTATTCTTCCCAACCGCACGTTTTTTTTAATCCGCCTTCAGAAATTTTTTCTTTGTATTTTCTGTAAAGAAGCTACGCCCTTTTCAGGGAAAGGGAAAGGGGACATAGACACCCCGCTATCAGAGTTTAGTCCCCTTATTGAAAAAACGTGACTTCATACGATGTTTTTCTGTGTCCATATTCCAACGAAATGAGTTATTTTCTATTCCATATTTCTTCTTCATTTGTTTCTCTCCCCGTCTGTCCATCATTGTAACATTTGTCTTGTCTTCCTCTTCTTTCAATTCCAGCTGATCTAAACACTCAGATATATTTCTTGAATTGAACAAAAATATCAACATCGTCTAAAAACTGAAGAAAAAAAAAAGTCAACATTGTCCGCCATCTTGGCATCCCATTACACCAGCGAGAGTTGTTGTCTGAGTTTCAGTGTGTATGGGATGGCGAATCTCTATCCCTTGTCACGTGACTTTTGAGAATTCATTTTAGGTTTTACTTGGAATTTAGAACTTGTATTTGATCATTTATTTTACTCAATATATATGAGAATATAGACAAAAACAAGACGGTTTGAGCAGCATTAGAAATTTATTTTATGCCTTAACTGCGACAAATATATAAAGATTAATAGTTTATCATAATTATCTGCATATGTCTGTCCATGTGTCTGTCTGCATATGTCTGTAAATATTTCTGTCCATATATCTTTATCCATATAGTCTGTCCATTTATCTGTCCAGATATATATCCATATATATGCATTTACACACTTCTGTTCATATATTCTTCCATATATCTTTCCATATGTCTGTAAATATTTATGTCCATATATGTGCCCATTAAGTCCGTCCAATTATCTGTCCCTATATATGCATAAATTTCTATGTTTATATATATATATATATATATATATATATATATATCTGTAAAGATATCTGTCCACGTATGTACCCATATTTCTGTTCTTTAAATCTTTACATTGAAAAAAAAAGGAATTATGCGATTGATTCCTCAGATCGAATATCGAAGTATATCTTTATAACAGCTGTGGAGCGCCTTTAACAATTCACCAACAGATTAAAAGGTTGAAATAGTTGTGTCGGCAGTGCAGAGACTAAACGTGCAAATCGAATCTGTTACAACCCCGCTTGACCTCCACGGCGACAAATAATTTCGTCCAACTTGTTTTATATATTTAGATGAAGAAGCAGTGTTTTGCTAGACAGGTCTAGTAGGACTGACAGATAGACAGAGAGTTAGATGGATGAATGGATGGATGGTGGATAGATAGATAGATAGATAGATAGATAGATAGATAGATAGATAGATAGATAGATAGATAGATAGATAGATAGATAGATAGATAGATAGATAGATAGATAGATAGATAGATAGATAGATAGATAGATAGATACTCTAAAAACAAACAAATGACAGACTCAAATATACCGATCATTACACTGTCAGAGTGATACATACAAACATCACACTGACACACAGTTACTAACGAGAATTTGTTCTTGACGAAGATGTCCCTGGCAATACAGATATCGTTACATTATCAAAACAATAATTACCCCTCCCCCTCCCCCTAACGCGTCATTTTCTTCCTGTTTTCCTCATCTTATCCCACCCACCCCTCCACCCATCCACTTCCTCATCATCCCCACCCACACCCCACCCATCCACTTCCTCATCTTATCCACCCACCCCACCCATCCACTTCCTCATCTTATCCCACCCACACCCCCACCCATCCGCCCCTAATCTTATCCCACCCACCCCCACCCATCCACTTCCTCATCTTATCCACCCACACCCCACCCATCCACTTCCTCATCTTATCCACCCACCCCCACCCATCCACTTCCTCATCTTTCCGTAACAGCTGTCAGTGTCATCTTCACCCCCTACACCATCATTCATTATTTCTTATCGGGATTCGAACTTTTTAAGGGCTAAGCCTCATCGCCGCCTGAGCAAAAAGTCATGGGTAACCAAACCAAGTGACATTAATGGGAACCTTAAGTTGAATAATTGGAACGAATGAAATTTGCTGTATATATGTATATATATATATATATATATATATATATATATATATATATATATATATATATGTATGTAGGACTATATATGATCAATAGGATTAGTACATCTCAACATTCGGCGTCCACCACGACAGGGTCATTGGTTGAGAAGGCCGTAAACAATAAACTATAAGTAAAATTCTGTGGTTATCGAACTAAACGACAATGTAGACAATTTCCCAACACTGTTAGACTATTTCACACCACTTTAAGACAATGTAACGCAGTTTAAGTTAGTTTCACACCACTGTAAGACAATTTCAAAACACTGTTAGACAATTTCACAACACTGTTAGACAATTTCACAACACTGTTAGACAATTTTACAACACTGTTAGACTATTTCACACCACTTTAAGACAATTTCACACCACTTTAAGACAGTTTCACACCACTGTAAGACAATTTCACAACACTGTTAAACTTCATTTAGAAAACAAACAAAAAAAAAAGTTTTTGGTGCAAACTTCGAAATGTTCATTATAATCCAGATACTCTCCAATTACATTTTCTTCTCTTTCACTTTCACTGTCAACGCTGGTAGTCAGTCAAATGTTATTAGGCAAGCATAGACCACATATTACCAAAAACATGATAAAGGGCATACAATGTATGTGTTTGAAAAAAAGAAAAACAAGCAATAGTAGAAACACAGCTGTTCGTCGGTAGCTTTATGGAGACCGTTGGAGCTAAACAAGGGAACGAGCAACTTGTTAACTGTTTTTAAATATCACATATTCTCATATATTTGACACACACATACACACATACACACACATACACACACACACAAAACATCCGAACTCGGCATTCTACTTGGTCTCACCAGGGCCGAAGACTTTCTGTCGGAGGCTCAAGGACCTCATTTTGACAGTTCTAACGACGCCTCTTAATTTAATTATCACGTCACATTGAACAATGACTTTTTTACGGTGAAGGGGCTGTAATTTCTTTAATCTTTTCGATTAGTCTGTCTAGAATACAATATCCTACTTACTGTGAGAACTGTCCTTATATTGCCTGTCACATAAAGAGATTTTTTTTTTTCTAAAAAAGACGTTTGAAAAACAAAAAAAACTTAAGACCTGCGGGTGTTGTGTCTTGTGAAGTACAATTCTCGGTGTAGCGGCTGTTGTGTCTTGTGAAGTACAATTCTCGGTGTAAAGAATATTTTAGATTTGCTGTTTTGTGTTTGCGTGTGTGTGTGGGGGGTGTCTTTATAAAGGGGAGTTGACTTTGATTCTGAAATGAAATCGTACTCGCTTACCGATTCATTGGTTTGTCGTTTTATTTTTATTATCATTCTTTGATGTTGTTGTTTATTTTTTTGTTCAGTTCAGTTTATGAGAAACATAAATGTTCAAATGTGTGTACACAACGTGAAATCAGTATGAAATCTGTTAGGACTTTTTATTTCGTTTTACCCTTAATTTATTTTGATGAATAAATTAAAATGTTTTGTAATCTTATTTGTTGTTGAACTCTGTGGGTCAGGAATAATGTCTCGCAAACATGAAAATAATGGAGACAATGTTGGGCATGAAAAATATATGGATAGATGAAAAGCTGGATGGATTTTTAAACAGAAATATTTAAAAAAAAGGATAAACTGGTTTCAAAAAAAGGTGTGCATATATAGAATGTCAAGGCCGTTCTTGGGTCTTAGGGGGGAGGGGGGGAACCTAGGCAGAGACCATAGAGAACCGTGGGTAGGCAAAGGCTGTAGCTCCTGACGGGGCCTTCTTGATACCAGATTTAAGAGACATAACTACCAGAAAAGGGGTCCTTTAGAATTGGGTGGACGCGCTAGTTGCCACCCCCCACCCCCATTTACCAATGACGTCTTTTGTAATAGTTTCTTCTATAACCTGTTTAGTGTCAACTCAGTTATAGAAAGTATTGCTTAAAATTTTACAACACATAACTTGCTGTGGCAATCAATCTTTGTTATTTGTTCACTTCCTTGTGAACTGTTTGGGGCAATTATCGTATCTACATCACTGTATGCAGACCTAATTGATTGATATTGTGTCTGATAATTGTTTCACTCCGGCTCAATTGGCCAACGTTATTAAATTATAAATACGAGATGTCTGATAATTGTTTCACTTCGGCTCAATTGGCCAACGTTATTAAATTATAAATACGAGAATGATATATATATATATATATATATATATATATATATATATATGTGTGTGACATAAAGGCGAAATGTATAAAGACAACGTACATGTTCTTATAAATCATAAATCCGTAATATTTTCTTTATTTAACAAAGACATAAAAAAAATTATCCCCTCTGGTCATCTGATGGCTATTTCTAAATATGGCTAGCGGACACAGGCAATGAACAATAACAAAATAAATTACCCCAACCCCCATTTTTCATAAGGTTTTTTTTTTCCTTATCTACTCTAAGTTCATCAAGGGCAATAATTAAAAGGGAGGTAAAGAAAACTAAATGTAACTTCTTCATAGTTTTTGGAAAAAAAAAAATTCGCCCTGCGTTTTTACAACATCGTTCCGGAAACTATCCTCCCCCCCCCCCACACACACACCCTCGGGCCTTAATGCAAAATTATAATTAAATCTGTCGGCTTTAATTATGTGAAAAACATTACACAATAAAATCTCAATTTATACAATTGGAGAAGGAAGGTTTATTACTGTTATTATTTAATTATTATTTATTTTTATTTTGGAACGGAAATAACTTTTTTCCGGTGGTGGTTTTTTGTATATTTGTTTTATGCAAATAGCGTGAGAATGTTATTGAAATCAACTTCTTTATTCTAAACCCAAGATGAGTTCTAGTTCCCATAGGCTTACAGTAGCGTAGGGACATCACTGCGGGTTGCGCGGGCCGATTAGGGCTCCAAACATGGTCGTCGTTATGAATTTTTCCGGGGGGGGGGGCAAAAATTTTCCAGGGGAGCAAATAACAACTTAATGACATTCTTTTTAAATGTAGGGGGGGGGTGAGCAAATGCCCCCCTCTTATATGACATTTTTTCAAAATGTAGGGGGGAGCAAATGCACCCCTTGCCCCCCCCCCCCCATGAATACGCCCATGGCTCCAAACTAGGTTAGGGGGCGAAAGATGGGTTTAAATGTTTAGCACTTTTCAGATTGGGACTAGGGCGCGAAAAAGAAGAAAGCTCCTCAATAGCTGGCTACGGCTCTGCTAACTTGTATGAACCTGACGAATTATTACGTTATGACACAGGGTAGTCATTTAGGGCTGCGATTTGGTTGGGGGGGGGGGTAGGGGGGTAAATATAAAGACCACATAACGCGACTCTGTAATAGGGACTCTATGAGTCTAGTGTGTACAATGAGGCCTGGGTCAGTCTCGACCCTGTCAATGGGAAAAGAGCTATTGCAAACCCCCACCCTCCTATGCCCTTTCAAATTACGCCCCTGTTTAAGAAACCGTAACTTGGGCGGGCGATGGAGAGTTGTCCTTCCATTTTTTTTCTTAACACCTTCGCTTACTGGCTGATTCATTAAATAACAGACTGCTCTCTTTACCAATGTATGGACAATGTCAACACTTTAATCGGATATTCCCAGAATGATATCCGTGTTATTTATAGCATAAAACAAAAAAAAAGAGATTGCAGACTCCAGAAGGTGTTTGTCGGTAAATTACAGTTGTTGTGTCACGTTACACAATGTGATCCATGTTTTTGTTTTTCTCGCGTCAATTGCTGGAGGGCTGGTTACGACTAATTGACTTAAAGTCAAATTACATTTCACACTGTGCATGACACTTTAGTTCCTATAGACAAACGAAGACGGCTTACGTCTTAGCTAAGATGGGCGGATGAAACACATCGTGGGCCGCACTCTGCCTACTGGTCTGCCTTTCTGACCAAGCTATTCCGGAAAAAAAAATTCCGTGCTGAATTTCAGACAAAGGCCTAGGATTAGCTCAAATTAAAACTGAGAATTTCAACAAAAAAAAAATAATATAGATATAAGCGATTTGGGCTCTGCATCAAATCGAAAGTAATGAATTAATACAACAGTATTCCAGAATAAAATACAATCATGAAAAAATCGGATCTGCCCGAAACCAAAAAATAACCTAGCCTATCGATCAAACCTAAGGGGATATAACTCTATGCAAAGGTTTTTGCAGGGTACAGCTAGTACAAAAATAAAACCCATTTTGACAAATCATAATGAAAGGAAACCAACCAGAACATAGAGAGTCAAATTATGTAGTCATTAATGCTAAAATTAAATACAAGTTTAGATTTTATTTTCTTACAACAGCTATAATTCTTTAAATGAGTTTTTTTTTTTTTACGGTAAACTCGTCCAAACGTAATAACTGTGTCGTTTTTTAAACCATTTTTTAATGTTAATTTGCTACGATGTCCTAATTCGATCATCAAAGGTAAGGGGGAGGGAGGGAAGCATAGAAATCAATCATAATTGATCGATTGTCTTTATTTTATTGTAAAAGTGACATTTTCCACAGGAAAGCGTCAAAATTGATATGTAGCCACGCCATTGGCTCATACATTCCATTTAATTGCTGGACGCTATTTAGATTTTTATTTTATTTTTAAAAGAAAGACGAGCTGGCAATAGATAAGAAATGACCGGATGTTGGTCATCAATAACAATTAACAGCTTTCGTCTCCAGCAAATGTCACCTTCGATTCCATGATTCGGTGTCACTTTTGCACTCGGCCAGATACTGAGTAACATAAAAATAACGAAAATGAAATCGAAAGTTGATTACCCGGATATCCGGTTTTAGTTTACCTTCCTCAGTTATTATTTCAAACAAAAATTCGTTAAGATTTGTTTTAAGTTTTTTTTTTTATATACTTTGTCCAAAGTGACATAAAATGACTCTCATAGCTAGTAAATGACTCTCATAGCTAGTAAATGACTCTCATAGCTAGTAAATGACTCTCACTTCTACTAAATGACTCTCATTGCTAGTAAACAAATCTCATCTGCTTTCTTGACCTTTGAATAAATAAAATATTTAACCTCTAAAATAACAAATTAAAAATAATAAAGAAAGAAAATTATAAACATGCCTTTTTTTCATTTGTGCTGTATTTTATCTTCTTATCAGAGGTATAGTTTTGAAATCTGTCGTTTCACCTCGACCCCCGGGTAGAAAAAACCCAGGAAACAAGCCAAAACAAAAAATAAAAAAATAAAAACTCTACCACCCCCCCCCACCTCTTTCCCGCCAAACTTCACCGCTGCGCATAGATGACCATTACCATTTATGTGGACAAAATGATTGTCTGCATCTTAAGCGGAACATTGGGTATATTTGCTTAGCCTCTAACCCCCGTAACCCCAGATCCACAAAGATTGCAGGTAATGATGATTGTTGCAATGAGGCGACAATCTGAGTGGTAAGCCGTGTCACAATACGGGAATGCCACAATCGGTGCGCATTATTTTACAGTTCAGTACGCCAAAATATGACACACAAATTAATATGCCTTTATTTTATCCGCACTACACCCTGTCCTAGCCGCCCCCCTTCCTTTCCCTCTATCTTTTTTCTTTAAACAAAAAAAAATAACCAACGGATTTCAGAGTGACAACAAGGGCACGTTACTCTCACTTTACAAAGGTTATCGCCATACTAGCAGCTATTCCCCCCCCCCCCCCACCCTTGTTTCATCTCCTGGCTTTACCTACGTCAATCGCAGTACAGCTTTACATCGTCGGAATCGGTACTTTTTTCCTAGTATCGTCGCCTCACGGACAGGGACGATATTCCCTCGTGCAAAATTTGACCACCAACGAGCTGCGTTTGACAAGAAGAAGAAAGTAAGAAAATAAAAAAAACATTGCCGATAGGAAAACGTTTCATCTGAAATCGCATTAGTTATCCTGCATTCTCTCCCCTCCTCGATATATGTGATCACTTAAGGGAAAAAAAATAAAATAATCGTACCACGGGATATATTTTTGTCTGAATTTCCTGTCATTTGGAATGAGGGAGGCAGGTGAAGGGCGGGGCGATTACCTATTATTTCTTTTTTTTTAACTGGTTCGATTTACGCAATCAATTATAGAGCTTTCTGATTTCTTTTTTTAGTTAACTCGTTCGGTTCTTGCGCAATCAATTATAGAGCTTTCTGACGATATTTTATATCCATTTGTTCAAGGACTCTTTAATTGGTGTGTAACACTGTTGGATTACTCAGAGTTGTGAAGCATTTATACTCAGAGTGGTTTCCATGGATACTCAAAAAAGGCAGCTGTCGAAGGGGGGGGGGTGAGGGGCGCCACTTTTTACAACCGGTAAGTGCTGGGTGTGCCTCGAGGTGCTGGGTGTGCCTCGGGTGCTGGATGATTATTGCCTCGGGTGCTGGGTGTGCCTCGGGTTTTGGATGTGCCTCGGAGGTGCTGGGTGTGCCTCAGGTGCTAGGTGTGCCTCGGGTGCTAGATTGTGCCTCGGGTGCTGGGTGTGCCTCGGGTGCTGGGTGTGCCTCGGGTGCTGGGTGTGCCTCGGGTGCTGGGTGTGGAGGGAGGGGGATTTGTATTATTTTAGCTATCCACAATGAAAGGCAGTAGGTGAATGCACAACAACAACTGGGGGGGGGTGGCTTAGAAAGGACCCCAGTTTATGCTTCAAAGATTCCTTCTTTGCGATTGGTGACCTTGACAGTTTTCATTTCGCCATGGGCCCCCCCCTCCTAAAATACGATTGTACCTAGGGCCCTAAAGAGACAATCAACTTAGCTGGTTCTATGAATAAGCTATGTAAAACAAAAAATCGTTTCGAATCGATGTGTTTTTAAAGGTATTGTGTTTACCGATTCCATTTGTGTAGCGTTCTTTTTCATTTTTGTTTCTAGTGAAGCTGTTAACTAGTGTTTTTACTGAAGCGGCCCTAACGATGAACTGCGTCGAAAGGACATCGCCTCGTGTTATGCTTCAGCGGGCCTTTGCTTTGATATAATTCATTGTGCTCGGGGGGGGGGGGGGTTATGGCATGATAAAAAGCGTATGTAGTACAGTTACTTAAAAGAAGATTTGGTGGAAAAGGAGTGGGGGTGGGGTGAAGGTTTCAAATGACAACCCTGTGATGAAAAATGCGTTCTAGCATCGTAAAAGTAAATATTGTTGTCATTGCCAAAACATTAGTTTAGAACCATGATACAGCATATGTATATATATATATATATATATATATATATATATATATATATATATATATATATATATAGATTAATGACATGGTATTGTAGTCCTAACAAAAATATTTATCATAGGGGACTTTTATTTTATTTATTTAAGAAAATCTTTTTTTTTCATTTTTAGAATAACCATTTTGAAGATAATTATTTTTTCAGCGATTCATTTTTTTTTATTATAATATTTATATTTATTGTTTTTTTTTTTAATGTTTTCATAATAAAAGTTATCCTCCATAAATAGAAAAATCTCTGAACAAACCAATTTCTCCGCTTTGCTAAAGCATAACAGCAATCTTTCCAGCAAAGTTTGTTTTGGATTCGAGAGTTTCTTGAAAGCTCTTCAGGATGAAAAAAATAATAATAATAATACCGCGGGCAAACCTTTGTAGCCATTACGTCATTGGTCTTTTGAGCTTTTTGAGAAAGAGAGAGATTAAATTCCGAAATTGTCTAATGATGTACATAAAAATGACAGTTGTTTGGTTGCTCGTTGATGTTGTTTTTAGCGTTATTGTGCGTGATTTCTTTAGGAAATTTACAAATTGAAATTGAGTTCAAGATATTATTTTAGTCAGCTTTCCCCCAGCCTTCAATGTTCAATCTTTTTCAAGTGGTCTCTAAAAAAAAATAGAGCGTTTTTGTTAAAAATGCAATTTGGTTCCCTAATTTGAAAGAATTTATTATTTATATTTAAAATCGATATCTTGAAAGTGCGTAAACAATAAAAAATAAGACCACGACTTACGTAGCGCAGTGGAATGAATTGGAAAAAACACCAAAGGCTGATTTGAAATGGGCGTAGCTGTGGCGAGAAGAAATGGATTGTGTCCCCTTTGTTAATGAATTCTAAATTCTGAGAATGTAACAATCCTTTTGTTAAATTCTAATTAAGTTAAATCCATTTTTAAAGGGAACACAATCTTTCTGATGAATTTCAATCGAGTTCATCGTGCAGTATTCTTTTATTTATAAACAAAAAATAAAATAAAAACAGCTGTACTCTATCGATTCTCTGGCCTAATGAGCCGATAGCGCTCAACTGTCGACCTGATGGTCCCTGGTTCGATCTCCGGTGAGGACCGATGGATATTTCAGGTCTTGGCTAAAAGCCCCGCTTTTATCTTCCGTGGTACCTCCAATGTTATTGCGCTATAGGCTATAGCAGTGGTCGACAAACTTATCAGCCAAAGAGCCAAATATGAACATTACAACAATTTAAAAAAAAATTGGGAGCCAAATCTGCTTTTATTACACTAAATAAGTAGTACACTAAATAAGTTAAATGCTAAATAAAACTAAATGCCAGAGCCGCACTTAAGGAGCCAAAGAGGAATGATGCGTGTCAGGCGTTACTTTGCCGACCACTGGGCTATGGTGAAGACGAAAGAAGGGCACCATAAAAACCGGTTCTATTAGCGGTTTATAGCAGTGCTTTCCAAAGTGTGGTACGGAACAATATGTGGGGTGGGGGGAAGAAGAGTGGTTACGCGCTGCGTCGAGCTGAGAACATCGGGAAAATCATGCTCGTTTAAACGGAAAACAATATTGAGGGTGGTGGAGATACCATGATTCGAAAAACAATAGTGGTAGGAAAAAACACTTGGAATGATTCGGAAATGAAACCGGGGGGGGTCCACAAAGATGTCGGAAGAGTTTGGGGCACATTGGTTTACAGGATCTTAGAGATCTCATTCTTGAACAAGTAGACATCACTCACTAAATAACATTTACAGATACAAAAAAAATGGTAATTCATAATAAAATGAAAAAGATAATCATTTCCGTTATATGCGTAAATAGTGTTTTAAGTGGAATATCTGTGGGTGTCCGGGGAGGAGTGGATGAAAATTGAGTTACCTTCCTAAAGTGCAACATTGAAAAAGTTCAGACGGGCTCTCGGATAGTCACCGGACAACTATAAATAAATAACAAATAATAATAAATTGAAAGGTAAGGAAAATATCAATGTTCTTCTTATTTAAAAAAAGCCATAAGTAAATAAACCCTCATAAAGTAATGGTATTCTAAATCTCAAAGGTGATCAGCCAATATTAGGCGAATTCATACGATCTAAATGTTTACTTCAGTCATCATGCAAAAATTAAATTGATTTATCAACATTATGATCAGTATTATAAAGTGCTTCCTTCTGGGAAGGGGGAATCTTGACAAATTGTTGTTGGGACGCAGATACAGCAATACAGAAAATAATTAATACGACACAACAAAATAAGAAGTTACAGAAGAAAAAAACAGATGCAGAATAAAATAAAAAAACGTCAAGTGTAAAGAAGGGAAAGAATCACGAGAAGTTTTGTTGAGTTTCTATTGTAATTAAAACCTATTTACTTCATGTGGAGTTCCTCTTTCCTGCAAGGAGAAATGTGGGGATATGATCACTACAATCCAATCAGGAAATAAAATAGGCCGGAGAATGTCAAAAGAGTTGTCTTCCCTTTATTCTGGAGTGGTATCGAGTTAGAAGGATTTGATGAACTTCGCAGCAACAACATTAAAAAAAAAGCTAATACATTTTTTGAATGAATTCATCCGCACTTCTACTCAGCAGCGAAACATGCGCACATAATTTGAGACACACAGAAAGTAAACCACCGTAGAAAAACGTGTTCATGGTGGTAGTCTGGGGGGTGGGGTTGGTGGGGTAGGGAATAAAAAATGTCGATAACCCGTTGCCCTTAGGATCTGACTTTCTTAAAATGTTGGGTCTTGGTAGATAAAATTTTACCTAATGTTTGCAGTTTGCACTTTTTTTTTTAAAGATGTCATTTAACAGTGTTGCGTGCTTGTTTAAGTGCCACTTCGGCTGTGTATTTAGTATATCGCCAGCCTAGGATTCTTTCAGTCTGTATCCAATCGTTCTATTATAGATATGTCTAAGTGCAAACGCATTCAAACTCCGTACAGTAGAAACCTAACAGAATGACTCTTAGTTTCCGTAGCATATGGACATCAACTTTACTTATAAACACAAGGTAATTGCCATGCAATATGGTCCAACATCAAATTTCACAAAGGTTTAATAATGTTGATACCTTGAATGGTCATCTAGTTAAAATTACACTCGGCTCTATCTTAAAAATGCCCTAATCAATCCACGTCTTAGGTTTTCCCTAACTTTTTCATGGAGCTTGGTACCCCACCCCCTTGTTGGATTGGCTAATTAAAAAAAAACTCATTAAAAGGTTAGCGCCTTTTTTGCCAATATTTGTGTTCAGTGATGTATCTTTTTATCCAAAGAATGTCAGTTGACTCTCTCCTACTCTCGGAACAAAAGGTTCAGGTATCATATGTCAGAACCCTAACGGGTCGCTAGAAAACGTAATGATTCTACCCCCAAAGATTTAACCCTGAACTACTCTTGATTTAAACTCTCAAAGATTTACTTCATATTTTATCCTACATTCTAACCAATATGTGAGAACCATGTTCTCCAAAAACATAGTTGTTTTGATATCTAGCTACGTGTGTTCATGGTGAATGAAGGAGTGCAGCTAGCTTCATGTTGTGGCCCATCTCTTGTTTTTTTTTTACCTTGACTTCTCCTGTTACTTTGGCTGCTGGATGTTCGCTTCAAGCTCTGCTACAGCGACTTATAAGTGGAGTGTGTATATGCTTTCCTCTTAACCACCAGGTCCAACAATTTCATCTGGCTGCTTCATAATTATTATTTCAAACTTAATTAAAATCTGGGTTTTTTTGAGAGTTTTTTTGTTTTGGTTTTTTTTTAATCGTGGTCTTTATGTATATATCGTATACCTACCCAGAGGATCGAGCGTTGGGACACCGCTTTATTAGGATAGATACCTTACTTTTGGACAAATCTCAAAGAAACAAAATTAAAAGCCAGCAAATTGTGACAAAAAGCCTCGGTCCCGATATGGTGCCAATTTAAGCGGGATCGACTGTACATATGTGTGTGTGTGTGTGTTCAAATTATCTCTATGAAGAACAGATAGAGGCATTTGCATATCTCTGTCTGTCTATCTGAATGTCTGTTCCCATATAACAAAAGATAGAGACAACAAAATAACGATGAAATTTGTTGCATACACATAATTACATGGGGAAGGTTATAGGACAGGTTTCGTTTCATGTCGATGGGTAGTTTAATTGTAATTAATTTTTTTTTATTTTGTATTTTACTATATTAAAGTAATCTCGACGGCGCCATAAATAAGATTACCTCTGTGACGTATCATTTGGGGATGATCGGATAGAACTTGCGCGCTGGTGCTTAAATGTATTCTTCCTTTGTGATGCAAGAGAATTGATGTTTTTTCATGCTCCCTGATTTGTACAGTTTGAGGAAGGTAAAGGAATGAAGAAGGAAGAAGTGTGAAGCCATAATAATAAGTATACATATATATATATATATATATATATATAGAGAGAGAGAGAGAGAGAGATAAAAGAGAGAGAGATAAAGAGAGAGAGAGAGAGGGGGCAGGGGGAGAGAGGAAAGGAGGGGGGGGAGGGAGGGGGAGGGGGAGAGAGGGAGGGAGGGGGGATGGACAGGGGGGAGAAAAGGAGGGGGAGAGAGGGGGAGATAAGAGAGGGAGCAGAGGGGGAGAGGGAGATGGGAGAGGGAGCAGGGGGGAGAGGAAGAGAGAAGGAAGGGAGGGAGAGAGAGAGGGTGGAAGAGAGGGGGGAGAGATAAAGAGTGAGGGGGGCAGGGAGGGAGAGAGAGGGAATGAGGGAGGGAGGAAGGGGAGAGAGAGGGGGAGGAGAGAGAGAGGTGGAAAGGGGAGGGATGGGAGAAAGGAGGGAGAGAGGGGGTTAGGGAGGGAGAGAGGGGGAGGGAAGGAGGGAGAGGATGGAAAAATGGGAGGAAGAGATAAAGAAAAGAGGGGGCAGGGAGGGAGAGAGAGGGAAGGAGGAGGGAGGGAGGATGGACGGGGGAGAGAAGGAGGGGAGAGGGAGAGAGGGAGAGGGGAGAGGGACGGAGAGAGATGGGAGGGAGAGGGAGGGAGATGGAGGGAGAAATGGAGGGAGGGAAAGGGAGAGCGAGGGAGGGAGGGAGGGAGAGAGAGAGGAAGGGAGAGAGGGGGTAGGGAGAAAACAGAAGGTAAACAGAAAACCTTTTTTTAAACCCGGGCAAAACCGGGTACTTGCAACTAGTATATATATATGAAATTCGGAAAATCTTTGGTCAGCGTGCGGTGTTCCAATATTGTTTTCATGTGTATGTCTATATGAAATTACTATACTTTAACTGTCACAACAAGATGTCTGCTCCCACGTAACTTCCGGGTAACTGTGGGCGTCGATTCGTATTTTAAACTATGTAATGAGTCAATATTTTACGAGCTCACGTTCTCTATCCGGATATAAATAAAATGACAGACCACTTGACGCAAATCCACGACACGATACAACATTGTTTAGCATTTGATCGCCGTGAATTGGGTTTGGGGAGTGGGCTTAGATTTGGAAGTAGGGGGTGGGGGCTTAGATTGGGAAGTAGGGGGTGGGGGGGCTGAGGGTGGAAGCTAAGGGTGGCATTCAACTTCTTCTTGTTTGATTTTATGCAAGAAAATCGCAATATCATAAATATGTTATGAATTGATACTTAAAACAGACATGTTGATTTGATCCACATAAATCTTGAGATCAAAACTTTTCAGTTCAGGTGTTTGATTGAAATCAATTAATATTTATCGATTCCTTTTTATAAATGGTCACATGGCCGATTTTTTTTTTTTTTTGGATAATCTTCGCCCAATCTCCGCTAACCTAAAATGAATGAAAATTGTTTAATTACTCTGGTGATTTTTAAAAGACGATATTAAATATAATGTTAACGTTGACTGCATTGTGTTTGAATTTTGTGAGTTGGAGTTGAGAAACAAATGTAATGTTCATTTCAATAGTTCACATGTGAAAAAGAAAATTGTTCAATCAAGCTGGGAGATGCTCTGGGGTTTACACGAGCCCTAGGCCCAAATCCCGTTATGGAGACCCCCGGATCGGACCTGTGTTGTAAGTGTGAGACATTTATCTCTGATGAGACGTTTATCCCCGACTGGGACGTTTATCTCTGACTTGGACGTTTATCTCTGGCTGGGACATTTATCCCAGACTGGGACGTTTATCTCTGACTGGGACGTTTATCTATGATTGGGACGTTTATCTCTGACTGGGACGTTTATCTCTGACTGGGACGTTTATCTCTGACTGGGACGTTTATCTATGATTGGGACGTTTATCTCTGACTGGGGCGTTTATCTCTGACTGGGACGTTTATCTCTGGCTGGGACGTTTATCTCTGACTGGGACGTTTATCTCTGATTGGGACGTTTATCCCAGACTGGGACGTTTATCCCAGACTGGGACGTTTATCCCAGACTGGGACGTTTATCTCTGACTGGGACGTTTATCTCTGATTGGGACGTTTATCTCTGATTGGGACGTTTATCCCAGACTGGGACGTTTATCTCTGATTGGGACGTTTATCCCAGACTGGGACGTTTATCTCTGACTGGGACGTTTATCTCTGACTGGGACGTTTATCTCTGATTGGGACGTTTATCCCAGACTGGGACGTTTATCTCTGACTGGGACGTTTATCTCTGATTGGCACGTTTATCCCAGACTGGGACGTTTATCTCTGATTGGGACGTTTATCTCTGACTGGGACGTTTATCTCTGACTGGGACGTTTATCTCTGATTGGGACGTTTATCCCAGACTGGGACGTTTATCTCTGACTGGGACGTTTATCTCTGATTGGGACGTTTATCTCTGATTGGGACGTTTATCCCAGACTGTGACGTTTATCTCTGATTGGGACGTTTATCTCTGATTGGGACGTTTATCCCAGACTGGGACGTTTATCTCTGACTGGGACGTTTATCTCTGACTGGGACGTTTATCTCTGATTGGGACGTTTATCCCAGACTGGGACGTTTATCCCAGACTGGGACGTTTATCTCTGACTGGGACGTTTATCTCTGATTGGGACGTTTATCTCTTATTGGGACGTTTATCTCTGATTGGGACGTTTATCCCAGACTGGGACGTTTATCTCTGATTGGGACGTTTATCTCTGATTGGGACGTTTATCTC
>JAGDYQ010000083.1:3253575-3277933 GCA_021962125.1 Bulinus truncatus
TCAGAGATAAACATCCCAGTCAGAGATAAACGTCCCAGTCAGAGATAAACATCCCAGTCAGAGATAAACATCCCAGTCAGAGATAAACATCCCAGTCAGAGATAAACATCCCAGTCAGAGATAAACGTCCCAGTCAGAGATAAACGTCCCAGTCAGAGATAAACATCCCAGTCAGAGATAAACGTCCCAGTCAGAGATAAACATCCCAGTCAGAGATAAACGTCCCATCAGAGATAAACATCCCAGTCAGAGATAAACATCCCAGTCAGAGATAAACGTCCCAGTCAGAGATAAACGTCCCAATCAGAAGAGATAAACGTCCCAGTCAGGGATAAACGTCCCAGTCAGAGATAAATGTCCCAGTCAGAGATAAACGTCCCAATCAGAGATAAACATCCCAGTCAGGGATAAACGTCCCATCAGAGATAAACGTCCCAGTCAGAGATAAACGTCCCAGTCAGGGATAAACGTCCCATCAGAGATAAATGTCTCACACTTACAACACAGGTCCGATCCGGGGGGGGGGGCCCTCCATAACGGGATTCGGGCCTAGGGCTCGTGTAAACCCCAGAGCATCTCCCAGCTTGATTGAACAATTTTCTGTTTCACATGTGAACTATTGAAATGAACATGACATTTGTTTCTCAACTCCAACTCACAAAATTCAAACACAATGCAGTCAACGTTAACAGTATAATTAATATCGTCTTTTTAAAAATCACCGGAATAATTAAACAATTTTCATTCATTTTGAGTTATTGGTGATCGGGCGAAGATTATCCAAAAAAATAAAAAAAAAAAAAATCGGCCATGTGAACATTTATAAAAAGGAATCGATAAATATTAATTGATTTCAATCACACACCTGAACTGAAAAGTTTTGATCTTAAGATTTATGTGGATCAAATCAACATGTCTGTTTTTGATGTATCAATTCATAACATATTTATGGTATTGCGATTTTCTGTGCATAAAATAACACAAGAAGAAGTTGAATGTCACCCTTAGCTCCCACCCTCAGCCCCCCACCCCCTACTTCCAAATCTAAGCCCACTCCCCCCACCCAATTCACGGCGTTCAAATGGTAAACAATGTTGTATCGTGTCGTGGATTTGCGTCAAGTGGTCTGTCATTTTATTTATATCCAGGTAGAGAACGTGAGCTCGTAAAATATTGACTTGTTACAAAGTTTAAAATAAGAAGCAACGCCCACAGTTGCCCGGAAGTTACGTGGGAGCAGACATCTTGTTGTGACAGTTAAATTATAGTCATTTCATATAAACATACACATGAAAACAATATTGGAACATCGCACTCTGACAAAAGATTTTCCGAATATATATATATATATATATATATATATATATATATATAAAGACCACGATTTAAAAAAAAAAAAAACCAAAACAAACTACTCTCAACAAACCCAGATTTTAATTAAGTTTGAAATAATAATTAAAATGCATCCAAATAAAATAGTTGGCCCATGTATAGCTTGTACACTCCACTATAAGCCGCTGTAGCAGGAGAGGTTGAAGCTGAACATTGCAGCAGCCACAGTAACAGGAGAAGTCAAGGTAAAAAACAAGAGATGGGCACAACATGAAGCTAACTGCACTCCTTCATTCACAATGGACACACGTAGCTAGATATCAAAACAACGCGGTTAAATGACATATTTCAAAAAAAAAAAAAGTGCAAACTGCAAACATTAGGTAAAATTTTCCCCCAAGACTAAAATTTTAAGAAAGTCAGATCACAAGGCCAACGGTTATCGACATTTTTATTTCTCCCCCCCCTCTCAACCCCACCCCACAAGACCACCACATGAACACGTTTTCTACGAGTGGACACACTCTGTGTCTCAAATTATGTGCGCGTGTTTCGCTGTGAGTAGATGAATTCATTCAAAAAAGATGCGTGTTTGTTTTTTTTTTTATTGTTGTTGCTGAAGTTCATCAAATCTTTCCAACTCGACCTCCAGAATAAAGGAAAGACAACTCTTTTTGACATTCCCCGACCTACTTTATTATTTTTTTTGGATTGTAGTGATCTCCCCCACGTTTCTCTTGCAGGAACGAGAACTCCACATGAATAGGTTTTAATTACAATAGAAACTCAACAAACTTCTCAATGGTTCTTTCCCTTCTTCCCACTTGAAGTTTATTTTTTCTTTCTTCATCTGTTTTTTTTTTCTTCTATATCTTCTTATTTTTTGTGTGTGTATTATTATTTTCTGTATTGCTGTATCTTAGATACAACAATTACAAGCAGGAAGCACTTTGCAATGATCTATGTTGATACATAATTTTTGGATGATGACGAAGAAAACATTTTACGTATGTTTGCTATTGTTACCTTTAATGTAATATATTACTTTACGAGTTTCTTTGCTATGGCTTCTTTTTAATAGAGAACTGTATTTTCCATTCAATTTATTATTATTTGTTATTTATGGATGGTTGTCCGACTGTCAGAGAGCCCGTCTGAACTTTTTTTAATGTTGCAATTTAGGAAGGTAACAATTTTCAACCCTTCCCTCCCCCGGACACCCACAGATATTCCACTTGAAACACCATTTTTATAACGGAAATGATTATCTTTCATTTTATTATGAATTACTCTTTTTTGTATCTGTAAAGGTGTGAGTGATGTCCCTTTTTAGGATGAGATCTCTAAGATCCTGTAAACCAATGTTCCCCAAACTTTCGACATCTTTGTACCCCCCCCCCCGTTTTCATTTCCGGAATACAGTGTACCCCTATTGTTTTTCGAATCATGGTTTTTCCATCACTTCATTATTGTTTTCCGTGTAAACGTGCATGTTTTCCCGATGTTCTCAGCTCGGCGCAGCGCATACACCCCCCCCGCCCCCTCAATACTGTTCGTACCACACTTTGGGAAGCACTGCTATAAACCACTAATAGAACGGTTTTTATGGTGCCCTTCTTTCGTCTTCACTATAACCTATAGCGCAATAACATTGGAGGTACCACGGAAGATAAAAGCGGGGCTTTTAGCCAAGACCTGAAATATCCATCAGTCCTCACCGGAGATTGAACTAGGAACCATCAGGTCTACAGTTAAGCGCTATCGGCTCATTAGGCCAGAGAATCGATAGAGTACAGCTGTTTTTATTTTAATTTTTGTTTATAAATAAAAGAATACTGTACAATGAACTCGAATGAAATTCATCAGAAAGATTGTGTCCTCTTTAAAAATGGATTTAACCTAATTAGAGTTTAACAAAAAGGATTGCTGCATTCTCAGAATTTAGAATTCATCAACAAAGGGGACACAATCCATTTCTTCTCGCCACCGCTATGCCCATTTCAAATCAGCCTTTTGTGTTTTTTTTTTTTCAGTTAGTTCCACTGCGCTACGTAAGTTGTGGTCTCTATATTTTGTTTTCTACGCTAATTTTAAGATATCGATTTCCAGCCGAAGTTGTGATTAGATTTGTTCAGTTGAGGAATTTGTCAAAACGTTCTTTCTTTTTAGAGAATTTGTTTGGAAAGATTGAAATTGATGGAAGTAAAAAAGTAGAATAAAAACATAATAACTTGAACTTTATTTCACTTGTAAATTTCCAAAGAAATCACAATAAATAACGCTAAAAAACAACACTTCAATGAAACAAACAACTGTTATTTTTATGTACATTATTAGACGATTTCGGAATTTAATCTTTCTCTTTCTCAAAAAGCTCAAAGGACCAATGATGTAATACAAAGGTTTGCCCGCGGTATTGACACATTTTTTTTTCCATCCTGAAGAGCTAAGAAACTCACGAATCCAAAACAACTTTTGATGGGAAGATTGCTGTTAAGGTTTTAGCAAAGCAGAAAATTGGTTTGTTCAGAGATTTTTCCATTTATGGAGGATAACTTTTATTATGAAAACATTAAAAAAAAAACATTAATAAATATTATAATAAAAAATGAATCGCTGAAAAATAATTATCTTCAGAATGGTTATTCTAAAAATGAAAAAAAAAAGATTTTCTTAAATTAATAAAATAATAGACCCTTGTGATAAATATTTTTGCTAGACTACAATACCATGTCATTCTCTCTCTCTTTGAACTCTCTCAGTTTTATCTGCGGGCTGAGACTTAGTCTCTTAGAGCCCGTGAGATCAGACTTGCTGTGTCTCTCAACATCTGGAGACTGCCATAGAGCCCGATGGCCAGCAAGCTGGTCCACCCTGTGGTCCGCCAATCCGGGGCACTCGAAAAGCAAATGATCTACGGTTTCCTCCACTTTCCTGCAGTGTCTACAAAGGGTGTCGACATCGGGCCTCAACCTCCCAAGTACGCGCCAATAGGACAGTGCCCAGTTCGGAACTGGGCAATTAGCGCCTGCTCGACACGCCTAAGTTTCCACCACGGGTCAGTTTTGGACGGCCGCTCCAGAAACTTTCGGACGTTGACTCCGTTCACCCCATGAGCCCAGCCCGAGAACCACTTCGATTGTCCAAAGAGGCAGATCTTGGAACCATGTCATTATCACACACCTATATATATATATATATATGCTGTATCATGGTTCTAATCTAATGTTTTGGCAATGACAACATTATTTACTACGATGCTAGAACACATTTTTCATCACAGGGTTGTCATTTGAAACCTTCACCCACCCCACCCCCCCCGACCATCCCCAAATCTTCTTTAAGTTACTGTACTACATGCGCTTTTAATCATGCCATAACCCTCCCCCCCCCCCGAGCACAATGACTTATATCAAAGCAAAGCCCCGCTGAACCGTAACACGAGTACATGTCCTTTCGACGTAGTTCATCGTTAGGGCAGATTCAGTGCAGCTATTAGTTAACAGCTTCAATAGAAACATAAAATGAAAAGAACGACATGCAAATGGAATTTGTAAACACAATATCTTTAAATACATCGATTCGAATCGATTTTTGTTTTACATAGCTAATTCATAGCACCGCTGTTGATTGTCTCTTTAGGACCCTAGGTAATCGTATTTTAGCAGGGGGCCCATGACGAAATAAAAACTGTCAAGGTCACCAATCGCAAAAGCAGGAATCTTTGAAGTATAAACTGGGGTCCTTTCTAAGCCTCCCCCCCCCAGTTGCTGTGAACTCACCTACTGCGTTTCATTGTGGATGGCTAAAATAATACAAATCCCCCTCCTACCTCCCCCCCACCCGAGGCACACCCAGCACTTACCGGTTGTAAAAAGTGGAGCCCCCAACCTAGACCCCTCAGCCGGCGCCGCCGAATTTTCGTCCGCCGTAAATCCGCCGAAAAATATGCGGCGCGCCTCATTAGCCGCCGTATTTCGTTCGCCATTATATTAACTGTCGCATTACTTAATGTTATTGCACATGACCTTGCTGACCATATCAGCTCTGTATTGAAAAGCTTTTCTATTGATCACAAGATACTAGTGGCCATGATGGTGCTGCAATTATGATAAAGACTTCAAAGCTTTTGAAGGTTGACTCTTATCAGCACTTTGCAGCACACGTATTGCACCTTAAAATACTACCGACAGCATCAATAAAAATGAAGAATTTCAAGACCACAATTATAGAAGACGATGCAACATTCACAGAGGATAAAGAAATGATAAACCCTGTCTTCAGTGTGTGAATTGCTTCTTGTAGATGATCAGCTCAGTGCATCTATAACGGATGCCTCTGAGAGCAGCACTAACGCCATCAATGACAGTCATAGACACAATGATAAGTCAGTGAAGGCATCATGTCCAACGCGTTGGAATTCAACATTGATGATGATTCAGTCTATACTTGACTTTAAAATATGGTGATGATGACAAAATACGAATGACCAAGCTGTCAACTCTCAACCAGCTTGACCATCGATTTCCTGTAAATGATCACATTAAGCTGCATCAGCTGCTTGATCCCAATTTCAAATCATTGATTCCACGGTCAGAAGCAACCACAATTCTGGAGAACGCAATAAAGTCAGCAATGGCCCGTGGATTCATTATGTCTAAAGCTGATGTATCGCATTCGCAGCTAGTTAGTGGACATGTTTCTGAAGAAAGCTGATGAACTACATCTCGTTTGTTTTATTCATGACAATTATAAACTGATATCTTAAGTGCTTATTAAGGTATTGAGTGACAGAAACTGAATGTGTGGAATGTATTCATGTACTGTATTAGTAGCACAGCATATAAAACTGTTTATTTCTGTTGTTTTAAATAATAAAACTTTTTCCCAAGTATTGTAAAATTGTTTTATTGCTGAAGTTTTATCAATTCAATATTTTATAGGCGTCAGCCGAATTTTAGCCAAATATTTCGTAATCTGCCAAAAATCAGCCGAAAATCAGCTGCAAATGTCAATTTACTCAATTTATGGTCAAATTCGGCTACGCCGGCTATCAGCCGAAAAATTATGTAAGCCAGCCGAAACTTAAAAAAAAATTCGGCTGGCAGGTCTACCCCCCCCCCCCCCCGACAGCTGCCTTTTTTGAGTATCCATGGAAACCACTCTGAGTATAAATACTTCACAACTCTGAGTAATCCAACAGTGTTACACACAATTAAAGAGTCCAGAACAAACGGGTATAAAATATCGCCAGGAAGCTCTATAATAATTGATTGCGTAAATCGAACCAGTAGCAAAAAAAAATAATAGGTAATCACCCCGATCTTCACCTGCCTCCCTCATTTCAAATGACAGGAAATTCAGACAAAAATATGTCCCGTGGTACGATTATATTTTTTTCCCTGAAGTGATCACATATATCGTGGGGGGAGAGAATGCAGGATAACTAATGCGATTTCAGATGAAACGTTTTCCTATCGGCAATGTTTTTTTTTTATTTTTATTTTCTTACTTTCTTCTTCTTGTCAAATGCAGTTTGTTGTTGGTCAAATTTTGCACGAGGGAGATATCGTCCCTGTCCGTGAGGCGACGATACAAGGAAAAAGTATCGATTCCGACGACGTAAAGCTGTAATGCGATTACGTAGGTAAAGCCGGAGATGAAACAAGGGGGGGGGGGAATAGCTGCTAGTACGGCGATAACCTTTGTAAAGTGAGAGTAACGTGCCCTTGTTGTCACTCTGCAATCCGTCGGTTGATTTTTTTTTGTTTGAAGAAAAAAGAAAGAGGAAAAGGAAGGGGGGACGGGGGGGGGGTGGTATTTTACAGGTTAAATATTTTATTTGTTCAAAGGCTAAGAAAGCAGATGAGATTTGTTTACTAGCAATGAGAGTCATTTAGTAGAAATGAGAGTCATTTACTTGCTATGAGAGTCATTTACTAGCTATGAGAGTCATTTTATGTCACTTTGGACAAACTATATAAAAAAAAAAACATTAAAAAAAAAAACAGAAAAAATAACTAATAACTGAGGAATGTAAACTAAAACCGGATATCCGGGTAATCAACTTTCGCTTTCATTTTCTTTATTTGTATGTTACTCGGTATCTGGCCGAGTGCAAAAGTGACACCGAATCATGGAATCGAAGGTGACATTTGCCGGAGATGAAAGCTGTTAATTGTTATTGATGACCAACATCCGGTCATTTCTTATCTATTGCCAGCTCGTCTTTCTGTTTAAAAATAAAATAAAAATCTAAACAGCGTCCAGCAATCAAATGGAATGTATGAGCCAATGGCGTGGCTACGTATCAATTTTGACGCTTTCCTGTGGAAAATGTCACTTTTACAACAAAATAAAGACAATCGATCAATTCTGATTGATTTCTATGCTTCCCTCCCCCCTCCCCCTTACCTTTGATGATCGAATGAGGAAATCGTATCAAATTAACATTAAAAATGGCTTCAAAAACGACACAGTTATTACTTTTGGACGAATTTCCCGTATAAAAAAACTCATTTAAAGAGTTATTGCTGTTGAAAGAAAATAAAATCTAACCTTGTATGTAATTTCAGCGTTAATGACTACATAATTTGACTCTCTATATTCTGGTTGATTTCCTTTCATTCTGATTGGTCACAATGGGTTTTATTTTATTACTAGCTGTACCCTGCAAAACCTTTGCATAGAGTTCTATCCCCTTAGGTTTGATCGGTAGGCTAGGTTATTTTTTGGTTTCGGGCAGATCCGATTTTTTTATGATTGTATTTTAATCTGGAATACTGTTGTATTAATTCATTACTTTCGATTTGATGCAGAGCCCAAATCGCTTATATCTATATTATTTTTTTTTTTGCAATTCTCAGTTTTATTTGAGCTACTCCTAGGCATTTGTCTGAAATTCAGCACGAAATTTTTTTTTTCCGGAATAGCTTGGTCAGAAAGGCAGACCAGTAGGCAGAGTGCGGCCCACGATGTGTTTGATCCGGCCATCTTAGCTAAGACGTAAGCTGTCTTCGTGTGTCTATAGGAACTAAAGTGTCATGCACAGTGTGAAATGTAATTAGACTTTAAGTCAATTAGTCGTAACCAGCCCTCTAGCAATTGACGCGAGAAAAACAAAAACATGGATCACATTGTGTAACGTGACACAACAACTGTAATTTACAGACAAACACCTTCTGGAGTCTGCAATCTCTTTTTTTTTGTTTTATGCTATAAATGACACGGATATAATTCTGGGAATATCCGATTAAAATGTTGACATTGTCAATACATTTGTAAAGAGAGCAGTCTGTTATTTAATGAATCAGCCAGTAAGCGAAAGCGTTAAGAAAAAAAAAATGGAAGGACGACTCTCCATCGCCCGCCCAAGTTACGGTTTCTTAAACAGGGGCGTAATTTGAAGGGGAATAGGAGGGGGTGTGCAATGGCCCTTTTCCCATTGACAGGATCGAGATTGACCCAGGCCTCAATTTACACACTAAACACATACAGTCCCTATTACAGAGTCGAGTTATGTTGTCTTTATATTTACCCCACCCACCCCCCAACCAAATCGCAGTCCTAATTGACGCCCCTGTTTCATAACGCAATCATCCGTCAGGTTCATACAAGTTAGCAGAGCCGTAGCCAGCTGTCGAGGAGCTTCCTTCTTTTTCACGCCCTAGTCCCTATCTGAAAAAATGCAAAACATTTAAACCACTCTTTCGGCCCCCCTTACCTAGTTCGGAGCCCTAATCGGCCCACACAACCCGCTGTGATGTTCCTACGCTACTGTAAGCCTCTGAGGACTAAAACTCATCATGTGTTTAGAAAAAAGAAGCTGATTTCAGTAACATTCTCACGCTATTTGCATAAAAAAATTAAAAAACCACCACCGGAAAAAGTTATTTCCGTTCAAAAATTAAAAAAAAAAAAAATAATAATTAAATAATAACAGTAATAAATCTTCCTTCTCCAATTGTATAAATTGAGATTTTATTGTGTAATGTTTTTCACGTAATTAAAGCCGACAGATTTAATTATAATTTTGCATTAAGGCCCGAGGGTGTGTGTGTGGGGGGGGCGGGACAGTTTCCGGAACGATGTCGTAAAACACAGGGCGAAATTAATTTTTTTTAAACTATGAAGACGTTACATTTAGTTTTCTTTACCTCCCTTTTAATTATTGCCCTTGATGAACTTAGAGTAGATAATACAAAAAAAAACTTGGGGGTTGGGGGTAATTTATTTTGTTATTGATCGTTGCCTGTGTCCGCTAGCCATATTTAGAAATAGCCATCAGATGACCAGAGGGGATAATTTTTTTTATGTCTTTGTTAAATAAAGAAAATATTAAGGATTTATTATTTATATGAACATGTACGTTGTCTTTATACATTTCGCCTTTAGGTACACACACACACACACACACACACACATATATATATATATACATATTCTTGTATTTATAATTTAATTACGTTGGCCAATTGAGCCGGAGTGAAACAACTATCAGACACAATATCAGTCAATTAGGCCTACATAAAATGATGTAGATACGATAATTGCGCCAGACAGTTCACAACGAAGTGAACGAATAACAAAGATTGCCATAGCAAGTGATGTGTTGTAAAATTTTAAGCAATACTTTCTATAACTGAGTTGACGATGTAAAGATTATAGAAGAAACTATTACAAAAGACGTCATTGGTAAATGGGGGTGGGGGGGGTGTGGCAACTAGAGCGTCCACCCAATTCTAAAGGGCCCCTTTTTCTGGTAGTTATGTCTCTTAAATCTGGTATCAAGAGGGCCCCGTAAGGAGCTACAGCCTTTGCCTACCCACGGTTCTCTATGGTCTCTGCCTAGGTCCCCCCCAACCCCCAAGACCCAAGATTGTCTCCATCATTTTCATGTTTGCGAGACATTATTCCTGACCCACAGAGTTCAACAACAAATAAGATTACAAAGCATTTTTATTTATTCATCAAAATATATTAAGGGTAAAACGAAATAAAAAGTCCTAACAGATTTCATACTTATTTCACGTTGTGTACACACATTTGAACATTTATGTTTCTTATAAACTGAACTGAACAAAAAAGAAATAAACAACATCATCAAAGGATGATACTATAAAAACGACAAACCAAAGAACGGTAAGCGAGTACGATTTCATTTCAGCATCAAAGTTGCCTCCCCTTTATAAAGACCCCCCCCCCCACACACACACACAACAAAAACCCAGCAAAACAGCAAATCTAAAATATTCATTACACCGAGAATTGTACTTCACAAGACACAACAGCCGCAGGTCTTGAGTTTTTTTGTTTTTCAAACGTCTTTTAAAAAAAAAAAACTCTTTATGTGACAGGCAATAAGGACAGTTCGCACAGTAAGTAGTGATATTGTATTCTAGACAGACTAATCGAAAAGATTAAAGAAATTACAGAAGTCACCGTAAAAAGTCTTTGTCAAAATGAGGTCCTTGAGCCTCCGACAGAAAGTCGATATTGTTCTGAGGAATCATTCGCATACTTCATTTTTTTTTCAATGTACAGATTTACGAACAGAAATATGGGCACATATGTAGACAGATATCTTTACAGATATATAAACAGAGAAATTTATGCATATGTAGGGATAGATAATGGGGTGGATTTCACGGACACATATGTATATGGACATAAATATTTACAGACATATGGAAAGATATATGGACAGACATATGAACGAAAATATATGCATATATATAGACAGATATCTGGACATATAAATGGACAGATTATATTGATATAGATATATGGACAGAAATATTTACAGACATATGGACAGATACATGGAAAGACATATGCAGATAATTATGATAAACTATTGATATTATATATTTGTCGCTAAGGCATAAAATAAATTTCTAATGCTGCTCAAACCGTCTTTGTTTTTGTCTCTATTCTCCTATATTGGAGTAAACAAATGATCGAATACAAGTTCTGAATTCCAAGTAAAACCTAAAATGAGCATCAAAAGTCACGTGACAAGTGATGAGATTCTATCCTACACACACTGAAACTCAGACAACAACTCTCGCTGGTGTAATGGGATGCCAAGATGGCGGACAATGTTGCCTTTTTTTTTTGTTCAGTTTTTAAACGATGTTGATTTATTTATTTATTTTTTTCAATTCAAGAAATATATCTGAGTGTATAGATCAGCTGGAATGAACGGAGAGGAAGACAAGACAAATGTTAATATGATGGACAGAACAGGGGAGAGAACAAATGAAGAAGACATGGAATAGAAAATAACTCATTTCGTTGGAATAGGGGCACAGAAAAACATCGTATGAAGTCATTGCTTTAATAAGGGGACTAAACTGTGATAACTGGGGCGTCTCTGTCCCCTCCCCTTCCCCCCCCCCCCCCAAAAGGGCGCAGATTCTTTACAGAAAATACAAAGAAAAAATTAACAAATTTCGAAAGCGGATTGGGCACCTAAGGGTTGTGGGCCACTGACAGGTGGTTGCCTCACAAAAGTTGCGACACGAGATATACACCGTATTTTAAAATGGTTAAGTGAAAATCCTTTTAACTGGATAAGGAAGCCAATAGTGAACTCGAATGTCATGCAAATGGTACAGGGTCCAATCCCTGGTAAAGCCAAAAATATTCGCCGCTGAGAGAATATAAGCCCACAGAAAGGACGTTTGAAAGTACATCTGTATGAGAAGTCCGTGTAAGATCCTATAAACCACAAATGAGACGTTGTTATGGTGCCCTCCTTTCATCCCCTACCATAGTCGATAGTGCTATGCCCATGGATGCACCACGAGAGACATAGCGAGGACTTTACCCATGACCTGAAATATCCACTTGTCATCACCGGAGATCAAACCAGGGACCCTCAGGTCGACAGAAGACTGCTTTACCACACAACCATCCGTCCCTGTCCATTCGTTCCTCCTACAACCACATGAAAGTTAAAAATGTTCTTATAAACAATTGATGTATACATTTTAAAAAAATAAATAAATAAATTCTGAATCCATTCCTCGATAATGTACAGGGTACCTAAAATAATCACATATCATGTCCTCTGGTCTATGTCCTGCACATTAGAAAAAAAAAACTGTGTTGGAATATAACTGTGACTATCTACTTTTAAAATAGATAAAGGGACGGATGGTCGTGTTGTTGGCTGTCGACCTGAGGGTACCCAGGTTCGATCTCCGGTGTTTACGAATTGACTTTTCAGGTTTTTGGTCCCCCCGCTACATCTCCCGTGGTGCCTCCATGGCCATAGCACTATCGGCTGTGGTGGGGATGAAAGGAGGGCATTGCAAAAAAAAAAAAAACCGTCCAACTAACGGCTTATATGTTCTAATAGATTTCATCTCATCCATACAGGGTCTTCACACATGCACACACACTGAGAAGTTGACCAACTGTAGATAAGAAATTTACTAAATAATCCAACAAGATGACAAAATTCAAAACTTTTTCTTTCACACTGCTCCCTCACCGCCCCCAGTCCCCAGCCCCCCCTCAACCGAGATCCACATTTCCAGGAGTAGTAGCTCATTAGTGAAGGTCAAACCGAGTTAAACTGTTCATTATGCCCGCGGCGTGCCGGGAGATTGTGTTATCCCAACATTTTTACTGCGCTGACCAAAAAATATCACAACACCACCATGGATCCATTTTGTCGTTCTTTTGACCAGAGGTCATTTTGGGGGATATAGTAATGTCACTGGTTGTTTTTTTTTTTTGAGGCTTAACTGGATCTTTTGTTCCCTTAACACAAATTGTCACCGAAGGTAAGTTTTATGAGACTGAAAAAAAAAAAAACTTGATGTCTTTGTACCATTTACTGGGGAGTGGGTGAGTGTGGGTGAGTGTGTGTGTGTGGGGGGATCAACAACCTTATTGGTTGTTAGGTCAGTCGTGGGCTGAGGGCTTAAGTTCAATGTTTCTCCTTATACATAAGATGTGAAAGGTGGGAGGTGGGGGGAAAACCCGATATGATCCAATAGATGTCTTCATGAACGGTGTGATGTTTGAAAAGACAGACATATGCTAATTGTCCCTACATGCCATTGCCGCTCTGGTGTCCTAGGGCTAAGGTGCTTTTAGGGGGACCAGCAGTGCGGTGTCCATTGACGGAAAACTCTTAAATCAAAAAGCAAATTTTGTCCTAGAGTTTCAGACTAGTGTTTTTATTTTTTTGGTTTGACCTTCTTGGAACAGACACCAGACACAGCGCTTTTAGAAGTGTGTGTCTGCCAAAATATGTATCTCTCTTAAGATATAATAATATATAATTCAAATCGAGTAGTGAGATTACAAATTAAAGGCCCCCAGAAGGGGAGTGAACCCTAAAATTAGAGGGGGGGGGAGGAGAACGGGCCTAGCCCGTAGCCTTTAAAGAACAGCACCATTATCGATTGGCGAGTTTGTTTACAAAATATGTCACGTGACGAGATGACGTCACAATGGAAATCTCCAATGACATTATTTGAACCAGTAGCTTCATCTTAGAATTATTTAAGCCATTTTGATTTTCAGACCACCCCCCCTTCCCCATCTTTTCCCTGGCACTCAATAGCACTAACAGGAGAAATGCGTTAAATCAAAAGAAAGACATTCCGGAGTAAAAAAAAACAAGACGTAATGAGTAATTGAGACCAATTTACTAGCAAATAAAACACCCATAATAAAAGGATGCGCATTTAATATTAAAAATGGTGAAGTTTATTCTGTGTACAAGCGAGAGTATAAATTTCTTGCAAAATGCAATAATGCCCAGATAGAAATATCATTGTGGAATTACTAGCTTTTATAAAAATGCAAATCCCATTAAATAATAATCATTAACAATATGAAATACAATACACGTCTGTGGGTTTTAAAATCAGGTCGTTGTTCAACACAAAGCCTACTTCTCTGCGCTTAATTACCAGCGACATCGAATTTAATTATATTAATTTCATTCTAAAACATAGAACTCATTAAGAAAGCTATATGCAAATAAACTTGAAAAATCTACCACAATCATTACATTTCCTGTTCAAATTATAGACCTTGGTCCATAGATGTATAAGACTAGATCGCTTATGAGACATATATCTGCATAGACATATATTGTGCGGACCATAACCTTAAAAAGAGAAGAGTACAATTCTGTGTAACCTGATGACGTAGTACGCATAGAAACCTTAAGTAACCGAAATAAATAGCAGAAGCCATTTTGCATTGTTTTCCTTGACAAATTTTCAAAAACTTTTTTCGTCAATTAACTTTGAATAAAATGCCTTCGTGTTGTGTACCCGTTTGTTTGATTATATTATTACTAACCGTCAAATATAATTTTTTCGGACACATCAGTAGATTTTAAAAGCGCCAACCTCTAGCATGAATGGGGATCTTTTTCGGTAAAAGATAAAGAACTGTACAGAATTGTACTCTTCTCTTTTTAAAGTAGGGGTCTCGAATACAACACTTTTTCGGTCTCTATTAAATAAGCATAAGCGATCTAGTCTTATATATCTATGCCTTGGTCTATAGCTGTCTACACAATCTCGGCTATTGATGTTCTGACATTTTTTTTTATTTCGGCTTTAAACTTTAGCATAAGTAAATAAGTCAGCTTTGAGAAAGGCAAACGGCGCCTGTCGATACCGGACTTTCATTCATGTAAATCTCAGAGAATGAATATGGATAACGTTATTACGAAAGTCGACCAAAATGTCACAAATCTTTGCATAGGCGGCGCCAAAGAATTCTTCTGCAGGCGGATGTTGAATAATGTACCTCCAAGTGTACGTGCAAATGTCTGGAATAGAGCAGACAGGCAGTGACACTTTTTTTTTTGGGAGGGGGTGGGGAGTGGGATCAGAGATTTCAACATTCTTCTTTATATTTTTATTTTTTTTTTTGGATCTTGATGCTGGGGTTAAGTTAAAAAGGCTGGAAAGGGGTTGTCTGGGTGGAAGACTATCATCACCGGGACTAAACTGCATTATCAAGAGACACAAACCGAACTTATCTATTTAAATATCATCTATGATTGTAAAAGTAAACATTGAACACAAATACAGTCAGACATAGATTTGAACATGAAATGTTTTAAATTTAAAATCTAACTGAAATTAACTATTATAATTTATTAGATGCACCCTGGAAAACCTTTGCATAAAGTTATATCCCCTTAGGTTTGATCAGCAGGGTAGGTTATTATTTGATTTCGGACAGATCCGATTTTTTCATGATTTTTTTTTATTACTATTGTCTACGTCTGACGATTATAAACTGGAATACTGTTGTATTAATTCTTTACTTTTGATTTAACACAGAACCCACAACGCTATTATTTATATAGATTCTGACACTTGTGAACGATGTATTAGGTTATAATTAAATTACATCGTCATTTAATGTTCAGGAGAAGTATTTTTAATAGATGTTGAAACCGAAAATTTTTTTTTTATCTGAATTAAATTTTGATGATCATAAGTTTGTTAAAGGACACGGTTTGTTAATGTGTCATTTATTTCCACACACAGTGTTAACATAGTAGCCTATGAATACGTCTCAATGTTGGAATATACGTCAGAGATAGAGTCAAACATGAACGTCCAAAATGTAAAGTCATTTTTACGAACGCAAGATAATTTAAGAAAACGTATCATTTGAGATGGAGAGAATTGAATTAAGACAAAAAAAAATTTCAGCATTTTTTAATTTTTCTTTTTTAGAATCGGCTCACGTCTGGCCAGTATCGAATATCAAAATAACCCAATGACATGTCAAGTTGGTTGATTCTAGCATATCGATTACAACCCCTTACCCTTTTCATTAGGTATATTTACAGTATATATATATTTCATATATAAATCACTATTTAAAAAGACATCTAATAATGACTTTAAAAAAATACCTCCATTTGTGTTATTATCCTTTTCAAAAGTGAAACAACCAAATATTGATAGATTATAGCAAAATAGCACAAATATGGAAGCTTTCAGTTTAAACTGACAACGCGAATTCTGTATAATTTATATTTCTGTGGGTAACTTAACACCGACATGCAAGAGATACACTCACTAGCAAATAGAAAGGGAAAGATGATACTGCATTGTAAGAATATATTCGATTCCTTTGCTGATTCTGACAATCTAAAAGGTTCCGATCTTTCACATTCATTCTTTCGATTTCGGTTATTAACACACACACACACACACACTCACAAAAAAAACACAGTAAAGGGGAGAAAGATTTTATTTCATTACTCTGTCACATGCACTTATTTAGCACAACTCGGTCACACACACTTATTTAGCACAACTCGGTCACACACAGACACACAAAAGTAACACATCTATGTCACACACAGACACACATATATAGCACACTTCTGTCACATGCAGACACACATATAGCAAACCTCTGTCATAAGCAGACACACACATATATATAGCACAACTCCATCACACACAGACACATACACATATAGAGAGAGAATTGAAAGAATTGTTCCGTCATCTCGTTAAGATGGCCGCAGCCAGGAGGGCACGGTGGGCAGCGAATTAGCTTTGCGACCCGGTCAGTCCTTTTATCGTTGACCAGCGGTCAGTCCCTTCTTATTTATAATCGCAAGCTTAGCCTCCCGCGCTCGTCTCTTCATCAGAATTCTAACGAGCAAATTATTTCTGAGAGGGTTAGAAAAAAAAACAACTCTACGACGGAAAAAAAGTCCACAGACCTGAAATGGTCAGTCACTGAACGTGTTATCGTTTGACTCCAGGCGGATTTAAACGGCGGATGTGGGCAGTAGCAGGACCGCAGACAAGAATTATTTGGGACCCCCCTACCCGACAAAATATCAAAGAAGGGCCCTTTAAGCCCCCTATTACTCTAATTTTGCGGCGGAAATAGAGTAAAAAAAATATTTTTTTTTAAACTGACGGGGATCTGCTAAGGCTTGGGGGCCCATGAAACGTCTTCGGATTAATCCTTCCTCCCGCCCCCCATCCCCAGCAGGATGCTAAGCAGGGGAGGGGGGTTGAGGTTACAGTATATTACTAATCTAATTTAAAAATGAAGTGGCTAATGTGCATGTACAAAAATCGACCCATGTTTGCTAGCACCATTCATTCCAAAACATGGCTGACAGTATTTTATATATATAGAATATAGAGGACCATTTTTTAAATGTTTTTTTTAAAAAAAAAACAACTGAGTTTTAACATTTTAACATTTTTCTTATTTTTTGATTAAATGACAATCAATGCTATGATTTTGGAACGTTTATACTATAGAGGTAAAGTATCAATAATACTTTCATAATAATTTCTGGTCCTAAAACGATAAATTACCGATAACGCATATCAAGGGAACAGCTTGAAACATTGACGGCTGTAGCCCATTATTTTGTGTTAATGTATTAAGGAAAGAAGGCTAAATTCATTAACGTTAATGATACAAAACGTTCTTTTGATTATGTATTACTAGATCAAAGGCCCGTTACCCAGACCGGCGAGTGGCTCCTTATAATTGAGTTGTATCCCTTTGACCATCTTTACAAATTCTCCAGTCTATTTTTAGCCTCGGAAGTTATATACACACGTACGTACGCCAGGCTAGCGTATTAGATGATTATCGCAAACTTTAAAAACAAAAAAAAAAAATAATATAAACTCTGCGCTATTAACCAATGAACTTACTTCTGACTTGTTTACTTGCTTCCTTTAGGTACAGCTCGTAGTCTCTGTGCATGATCTGAGCTTGGAAACCTTCCCTTCTTACGCTCCACACAGCGTACAACGTGTAATAGCACATGGATGGTAACCTGTCGTAGATAAACCCGTACAGGTTCCAGTCATACGCTCTCAGCACGTTCACCAGTATTTTAGCGAACTTGCCGTCGGAGTGCGAAATACGGGTCAGGGCGGGGTACTCTCGCTTGTCGTCGTAGACGGAGGGCGTCCCGCCAGGGGTGATGACGGGCACCCTCCACAGGTCGGCGTACTTCACCACGTGCGACAGGGCTAGGGCGCACACCGGGCCGAACAGCACACTGAAGTGATACTTCCTGTACAGCTGGAGGGCTTCCAGCGGCGCCGTCACGATGGAGCACTCGGTGTCGCTGACGTAGAACGTGATGTTCGTCAAGCCGGGCAGGCGAGTCGCGAGAACTTTGTCAAAGGTGAGCTTGATCGCCTGCAGGGCGAAGCCCATGTCCCATTCGCAGTGAAACTGGCACTTGTCTTTGAAAGGCAGCAGTATGCTTACCTTCAGTTCCTGGAGATGAACTCCTCCAGAAGCGTTAGGGGCCAAGCTCGCAAACAGGAACATCAGTATAAATCTCAGAGACGTGTGGCGTGGTAGAGGAATGTCGTAATAGGATGTCCTTAGATTCATAATTAACGTACAGTGGTCCTCACATATATATAACCAGATGTCGCATGTCTCATTTTCTTGAAGTCAATAAAATACTGAGTAAACTTCCACACTTCATTTCTATAAGATGATGTGAAATATTGAACAATAGAAACACTATGCATGTTTTTTGTTTCAATAAACCAAACCAGAAATTCAATAGGGAGGTGGTTGGAGGGGGGGGGGTTGCTAATACAGCCTATCAAAGGATTAATTATCAGTGGTCAGTTATCCTTTGGGTTCATAGCGCTCTCTGACCCCTGGATTTAGAATGAACAATAGGTCTTAGTAATTGGTTTGGTTTAGCTCGGGGGGGGGGAGGGGGGGAATGAAAAGACCTATTGTTCATTCTCCCGGAAAACAATATGCCATCCATCAACCAATCCTTTATCCACCTTTCAATTATTCTTACATACTTTCATCACCACATCTTTCATTCATCCTACGTTAATTCCGTCCACTTCCATATTTCCATCAATATATCTCCCATCCATCCTAAATTAAATCTTCCACTTCCATATATCCCATCAAACACATCTTCCATCCATCCTTCATTAATTCTTCCACTTCCATATATCCCATCAACACGTCTTTCATCCAACCTACATTAATTCTTCCACTTCCATATATCCCATCAACACGTCTTTCAACCATCCTACATTAATTCTCCCACTTTCATATATCCCCATCAACACGTCTTTCATCCATCCTACATTAATTCTTTCATACTTCCATCAACACATCTTTCGTCAGTTCACACTACTGGACATTTCGCATCTCTCACTTCTTTTCTTCATACGTCTGTTGATTACCTAAGACTTGTTTACTAATAGTTAATCAATTGAATTAACACAGTCTATTTAACTAGCTTGTCTTTTAAAATCCTAAGATGATTGATTTTGGCGCTTCATGCCAGCACTTTAACCAAAACACAAAGCTCAAATAACAAAACATACGGGGGGGGGGGGGGGCAAGCTCTACACATTTTCTTTTTTTTAGTTAAAATTAGTTGAACTTTTAAACACCTCGACAGACAGACAGACCGAGTCTGACAGACAATTAGAATAAGCTAGTAGAATGCGTCAAAAAAAGAGAACATTTGGCAGGCAGGAAAATGGTACAGCATGGATTGATGAAGATTTGACAGACAGGTAAATGGTTAAGGATTGACTGATGATGCAATTATTTAATTTAAAGTCTGGGGGATGGGGGGGACAAAAAAGTATTCTAAAAGAATGGAGAAAATGTGAAAATCGTTGAGATAATTCAGACTGCAGGTATTTGGCGAATGAGGGTTTTGATCGTGCTTTTGATTGGCAGAGACGATTGTACGCTATTTCTTTCAACCAACCACTGTTTCACATCTATTTATTATTTTATTTACTATTTCTGTCGTGTTATTAATTAGAAGGTTCACGAAACTATTTAAATTGAATTTACTGAAGATATGTTTCGTAAGCAAAAAAAAAAAATAAAAAAAGAATATCTCGGTCTCCTAGAAGACGTCACATCCTACTTTGAAGAAAAACGACGTCCAACCAGACATGCGGACTTAAGATAGTCTATATTGTAATGAGAGATGTTGAAGGTGGAGGGTAAATAAAATAAACCAACAAAAATATAACGGTATCAAATCTGTTGATCCTACACTGAGCAAGGAACTAGTATTGTCCCTCGCACCGTAACCAGGGGCGTCATTTGGTGGGGGAGGAGGGGGAGGGGGAAGGGGGAGGAGGAACAATAGCCGCGTGGTAATCCGACGAAATCTACATATTGTTAGTTGTGTCATAAAATGACATTGCCACGAATCATCTCTATACTTATAAGACGCATTCGTTGTCTGTCTGTCTGTCTGTCTGGCTGTCTGTCTGTCTGTCTGTTCCCTTATAACTCAAGATCCAGACAAACAAATAACATGAAATTTGTTACACATACACATAATTACATGGGGAAGGTTATAGGACAGGTTTCGTTTCATATCGATGGGTAGTTTAATTGTAATTAATGTTTTTTTATTTTAGTATTTTACTATATTAAAGTAATCTCGACGGCGCCATAAATAAAATTCCTCTGTGACGTCATTTCCCAATGATCGAATAGAACTTGCGCGCTGGTGCTGTATTGTGCCTTTATGATGCAAAGAATTGTTGATGTTTTTTCACGCTCTCTGATGTGTACAGTTTGAGGAAGGTGAAGGAATGAAGAAGGATTTTAGAAGTGTGAAGCCATAATAATAAGTATATATATATATAGAGAGAGAGGTGGGGGGGAGGGAGAGAGAGGAGGGAGGGGGTGGACAGGGGGGAGAAAAGGAGGGGGAGAGAGGGAGATGGGAGAGGGAGTAGGGGGGAGGCAGAGAGAAAGGAAGGAGGGAGGAGAGGGGGTAGGGAGGGAGAGAGGGGAGGGAGAGAGATAAAAGGGAGTGAGTGGGCCAGGGAGAGAGAGAGAGGGAATGAGGGGGGAGGGAGGAAGGGGGAGAGAGGGGGAGGGGAGAGAGAGAGGTGGAAAGGGGAGGGAGGGAGAAAGGAGGGGTAGAGGGGTTAGGGAGGAGAGAGAGGGGAGGGAAGAAGAGAGGGAGAGGATAGGAGAAATGGGAGGAAGAGATAAAGAGAAAGAGGGGGCAGGGAGGGAGAGAGAGGGAAGGAGGAGGGAGGAGGATGGACGGGGGGAGAGAGGGAGAGGGGAGAGAGGGAGATGGGAGAGGGACGGAGAGAGATTTGAGAGAGGGAGGGAGGGAGAAAGGGAGGGAGGGGGAGGGAGGGAGAGAGAGAGGAAGGGAGAGAGGGGGTAGGGAGAAAACAGAAGGTAAACAGAAAACCTTATTTTAAACCCGGGCAAAGCCGGGTACTTGCAACTAGTAAGTTATATACATGGATACTAATAACTACACTGGCACTATTGGGGGGGGGGAAAGGGGTGTGGGGTGGGGGGTGGGGGGTGGAGGGGTGTGAAGACAGGCAGAGATAGTAGCGGACACTAAACTGACTATGTCAAAAAAAAAATATAAAAAATGAAAGTATGGACATATGTACACGTAAACCTTACTATGAGAAATGAATAAGTCGTTTTATGTCCCAGTTGTTTCCTCTATTGGAACCGTTCACTCTTTACTAAACGCTTCTGTGAGGAGGAAGGGAGGATTCCGCTTAATTGGGACACCGCTTAATTGGGACAGCCGCTTATTTGGGACAGAGAGCCTCGGTCCCGATGTGTCCCAATTAAGCGGAATCGACTGTATATATATATGTGTGTGTGTGTGTGTGGGTGTGGGTGTAGGAGGGAATTATCGAAAAAAAACTCTTTAAAAAGACAAAAAAACAGGTGTTTGATGACATTTTTTTTTCAAATAATATTTTGTTTCAAATTAAAACATTGGACAAAATGGTTTATGGACCACGGTGGAAGTTATTTTCTAAATTAATCTGCTAGACACTCATTTATTATAGTTTATAAATAGATCAGTCTTGGGGGAAGGAGGTGAAATTAGAACTGAGAGGATGTCAGCTGATTAAATACATGGGATCAAATCAACACAATATAAAAATTAAACATTGAATATATATATATATATATATATATATATATATATATATATATATATATATTGCCAAATAAATATCAAACTTAAAAGAAAATTATATGCCTAAATATTGTCTTCACAAACAAAGGCTGTGACATTATAATACAGTTTTATGAAATGTGACCAATAAAGTATAACTAACAATATAAAGATAAAATATCGATGGCGAAGAGACTTTGCATAAAAGGCAACGATTGTAAATAGATTCACACTGAAATATAAAGACAGATATTTTACATGTTAAACTATCAAAACGAGGCGATGTTTAACAAGTATAAGGTAAATAGTACATTTTTTTTTACAAATATCATCACTCAATTACCTGTTCTACTAAGGTAACTATTAATTCGGTATCGAATACTCTTTTATTTAAGCCTCTTTCGCCATCGATTACGATATATAAGGAAGCGTTACTATAACATGGCGACTTATAATTTGAACTTCTTTCGTCTATTTCCGTTCATCACATCTTTCAAAAAAAAAAAAATTTTTTTTCAAGTCTCTTCGCCTTCGAATTTTTTTTCTCTCTAAATTCGCAGTACTTACTTCTAGAATCATTTTGCCGTTTTTTTAGAAGACTCTCCAGATTCCTGGTATTCTCTTCGATCTGGTCGTACGGTATTGTTATGCTAAGATTCAACGCAATGTACCGGTTACTAAACGATGCAAACAGGGGTTGCATGATAGCCAAGCACTGCCCACTGTCTGTTTGACCTTGGCAACTAGTCGTCGGCTGAGAGTACATCATGCCAATTTTTGTGAAATTGAACTTCTGGAACATGGACGACATCATTCCAAAAAGTTTACCATAGTTTCCGATCATTGTAGTCAAAGTGTTGAAATCCTTATGCCTAAAGTATCCGTGAAAGTTCGCATGCGAACCGCCAGCGGTAACGGAAGGCCGCATAAAACGGGTGCTTATAACGGGCCGCCTGAAAGGCCGGCACGAGTCACACAGGGCCCAGGAAGACGTCCGCAGTCTCTCGTCCAGGAACACATGTCCACGTAGGCCTTCGGCCCGTACAGATCGGAGCACTGTGAATCCTCATGCCTCAACAACATGTTAGCGCCGGGCAGAATTCCATGGCATTTTCCCGGGGCGATTTATCGCCGGCGGGACTTTCTCAAGAGAACGGGATGTCCCTGAAATTCGGATGGACTGACGCCTCTGGAAGGACAACCGCAAACCTCACAGTGAGATTGGTCTGGACGTTGTAGCCCTGACCTAAGGTCACGCTCGCAATGATTAAGGTGATGCATCCTAAAGCCGAACACATGAAATGCATTTCACCGGCAAATGCATTGATGAATTCCAAAATGACAGATCAAGTCTATGTCTGTTAATCCAAGTTTCGCAAGCATCGAGATTTAGATGCTTTTAAGAATGCATCAGAAGGGAGTTACGCAATTATATTCTAAAAATTGTTATCATATAATCTTTGGAAAATATTTCAAAATAATCAAACAATGAAGCAGTAAAATAATAATAAAAAAAAACCACTTTCATACGTTTGTTTATATTTAGTGTATGTATGTTTATATGTTTCCATGGATATTGTACGTATGCAAGAATGTATGTTTGTGGACGTATGTTGAACTCTGTGTATCAGTGTATGTCTGTGTACGATTTATGTTGGCTTTCATGCAGGGTATATTAGGATAAGTGTATTGATTTTTATCAATAAATTCATCTTTAGCACATCCAAGTATAGCTGCAGGCAAATTTAGAACATAAAAATACAAAAAAGTTAAGTTAAATCAGATTTTATATTTGTCCATACATCTACATGTCTAATATTCATTAGTGGATAAACGTATTGAATGTTTTGTTTTCACCGATCCTAACATGAGGCAAGCGAAACATCGGATGCTAAGAAATAACATAATATATTAGCTAGGGCTCAATAAACAGCGTTTACGTTTATAGACATACAAGAATACAAACCAAAAACTAGTGCACACACAACAGAATATATATATATATCATACAGCAAGCGCAAGGCTATATAAAATGACTGAAAAATAATATAT
>JAGDYQ010000083.1:3278433-3288433 GCA_021962125.1 Bulinus truncatus
TTTATAATGTTTACCTCTAAATAGATAATGTAGATAATTGTTACAGAGTCTTTGTTAATAAAAGTTTTATAATGAGGCTTTCACTTCTGTCACTGTATATGACGGGCCAATACAGCCTAAGTCATAATCACTCTCATGCACATACATATGAAGTACATAACTGCAGGCCCGTAGTATGCGTATGGCCGATCCCTCCACTGCATTTTGTCTGGCCCCATTACTGCTTAGTTTGTTCTGTTAGTAAAATGTATTTCCTGCCCCCCCCCCCCGCTATTGCCTCGCCCTTGCCTGTAGCATGTCTGGCCCCTGCTGTAGAAATTTCACGCTACTGGGGCTGCATAACTGGTTGAGGAGACCTGATGAATTTGTCAGTTTTTATACCGAAACTTGACTCAAGGCCAACAACAATCACCCAATGGTGGAAGTAAACTTTCAAGAGCCGATAGCTCTAATTGCTCAGCTCCGAACTGACATTGTCCGTTTGACAACTGTCTTAAGCTGGATAAGACTGAACGTAGACCGGAAACGGGCAAACTACGTCCCGCGGGTAAAGTATGGCTCGTCAGACTAGTTGATGCGGCCCGCACCCTGCTGGTGTCCGTTCGTTAATGTCACTGACGTTTACGTTTGAATGACATCATTTCATACAAGCACTCTGCCTGATCTTGGTCTTGCACTTCCTTTTAAATTAAAAACCAATTGTGACCCGTTGTTGAAAAAAAACTTGCGCACACCCTATGACTTATTCAACACTGCGGTGAGGCTTTCGAAGACAGTTTAACACTTATTGATAGACAGAAACCTCTTCCCTCACTTCCCCTTTCTCCCCCACACCCCCACCATCTCTCAGACCCAATGTTCCATTACTCCACGTCAGTGGTACCCAACCTTTTTCTTGACACGGACCGGTCAACGTTTGATAATTTCACCACGGTCCGCTGAGGTAGGAGGGGGCCCGGGGGGGAGGAAGGCAAAGGGAACGTTTATTATTTGTATCTTAGATTGTTTTGATTACAATGCTAATGTAAATTTAATATTTCTTGGGCGGCCCAGTACCATTCTATCTACGGACCGGTAGTGGTCCGCTGCCCCGGGGGTTTGGGACCACTGATATACGCATTGCAAGACGCCCCAAGGGGTTTTAAGAAAAAAGTATAAAAAAATGTTTTTATTAAGTGTGGGTCCGTTGTATCGTTTGTTTATTATGTATTGCCAGTAGTAACACAACATTTGCATAGCGTCTGTACATAGAGGCTGCCTAGTGCGTACAATTAAAACACACACGCACACATAAACTGCACACAAAATAAAATTAATAAAAAGAAAAAAAAAACACGACTTGCCAATTACCACGGACCATTAAAACAAGGGACATGACTCTATGATGTATTATCACCAAGGGCCATAACCTGGAAACCCATCAAACGAGGAGAAACATCCATTCTTATGGAATGATATGCACGCAAGAGTCAAGATTTATAGACTATGGTTACGTGCGGGTGTGAAAATGGGGGAAAAAGAGGGGATGAGTGTGGTGGTGACGACATTGGCCTTTTTATTATTGTATTATTTTACTATTAAAATATTTTTTTTCTTATTTAATTCATTTGTGTAATAACATGAAAGGAACACATTTTCTTTTTGTAAATCTAATTTCATTTATACTTGGAGTTCTTCAGTTGAGATTATTAAAACAAATAACAGTTCATTGTATCATTTAATTTGAGAACCATTGATTAGATAGGGCCCTAAACTGGAGCCCCCAGCAATAGATAGGGCCCTAAACTGGAGCCCCTAGCTAAAGATAGGGCCCTAAACTGGAGCCCCCCAGCTATAGATAGGGCCCTAAACTGGAGACCCCAACTATAGATAGGGCCCTAAACTAGAGACCCCAACTATAGATAGGGCCCTCAAATGGAGCCCCCAACTATAGATGAGTCCTTAACTGGAGACCCCTCCCTAACTATAGATAGGGCCCTAAACTGGAGCCCCCTCCCCAACTATAGAAAGGACCCTTAACTGGAGCCCCCTCCCCAACTATAGAAAGAACCTTAAACTGGAGCCCCCTCTCCAACTATAGATAGGGCCCTAAACTGGAGCCCCCTCTCCAACTATAGATAGGGCCCTAAACTGGAGCCCCCTCCCCAACTATAGAAAGGGCCTTAAACTGGAGCCCCCTCTCCAACTATAGATAGGGCCCTAAACTGGAGCTGCCTCCCCAACTATAGAAAAGGCCTAAACTGGAGCCCCCTCTCCAACTATAGATAGGGCCCTAAACTAGGGCCCCCAAAAAAATCTGTTATGATGAACACATTTAACACTATCCACATCAAAACGAAAAAAAACACAAAACCATTGTGTATTGATGTACCCCCCCCCCTCCCACCATCACCCCATGTGTTTACATACAGACACACAAATAAATGTTCCAACTGTCATTACAAATATTGAATGTTCGTGCTTCAAATGCCAATTTTATGTGACACGCTCTAGATAAATGTCACCTGAACGTCATCTTAAATGTCAAATATTTTCTTTTTTTTTTGCATTTGCATTAGCTTATCACTTAGGGTTCATCATTTTTTTGTGTCTATCTGCGACTGGTTTCTGTCTGTACACTTGTACAATTGAATGTGTATATATATGTATATATATGTATATATTTATTTGACAAGTTCAGTGTTGTTATATATATTTTTTTCTCTTATGTACATTTGAAAGTGATGGACAAACAACAGATCATCCGCCCGCACACCAAGTATCAGAGGTTCCCAGCTTTTTTTTTTCGAGACCCCCGTAATATATAAATCATATACACCCATTTGAACTCTCTCATATACGGTGTAATCTATTTTAGCTTCCAATATTATTATTTTTTTTTAAACCTTGCGCCAATGCTTATCGAAAATAATATTTTACTGGTGTAATAATACTGATAGCATATAGAGTATGTCACCGTAATGGTGTCATTGTTATGATAAATTGGATTGTCCCTGGACTCAGAACAAGCCCCCCGTCTCTCCCCACCCGACCCCGTCCCCCCACCCCCACGCCGCCATTTTTTTTATCACTTTCTCTGTTATTATTAATGTTATTTTCTTTTCTCTCTCTCTGTCTCGTCCCTTTTTTTTTAATCACTTTCAGTATAACATATTATTATCCTTATTCTCTCTTCTCTCTCCCATCTGTTGCAGTTATTGTCCTGTGCGCCAGTCCAGACAGCGTCCGCGACATCATGATCAAAGCCCACGACCTCAATTTTGACAACGGCGAGTACGTCTTCTTCAATATCGATCTGTTCAGTAGGTGAGTCAGTCAGACTATCAGTAGCTGTTATACAGATTGATAAGTACATGAGACAGTCACAATATCAGTGGCTGTTATACCAGCTGATAGATGAGGCAGTCACACTATCAGTAGCTGCTATACGGTTGATAAGTACATGTGTCAGTCACAATATCAGTGGCTGTTTGTTATACCAGCTGATAGAAGACTCAGTCACAATATCAGTAGCTTCTATACGGGTTGATAAGTACATGAGTCAGTCACAATATCAGTGGTTGTTTGTCATACCAGCTGATATGTGAGTCAGTCACACTATCAGTAGCTTCTATACGGGTTGATAAGTACATGAGTCTGTCACAATATCAGTAGCTTCTATACGGGTTTATAAGTACATGAGTCAGTCACAATATCAGTGGCTGCTATAACTGCTGATTGATGAGTCAGTCACACTATCAGTAGCTGCTGTACCAGCTGATAGATGAGTCAGTCACACTATCAGTAGCTGCTATACCAGCTGATAGATGAGTCAGTCACACTATCAGTAACTGCTATACCAGCTGATAGGTGAGTCAGTCACACTATCAGTGGCTGCTATAACTGCTGATATGTAAGTCAGTCACACTATCAGTAGCTGTTACTCCGGCTGATCAGTACATGAGTAGATACATCGGATTAAGTACTTGTTTTTTTTTAAAAAACAAGTACACCAATCAAAATGTTTCAATGATTCATCAAGGAGAATGAGTATCAATCATGATGTCTCATGATGTCTCCGGTTTTAAGAACAAGTGGACCAATCAAATTTGTTAATGGTTAAAACAACTAATAAAACCCATAAAAATGACTTTATGTCTCGCTTTATATTCAAAAAATCAATCGAACTGGATCAAAGTAAATCGTAATAAAAAAAAAAGAATCATTCATTTTTTTCATTACAAAGATAAATTATTAATTGATTTGTAAGTTCACTCGGTTGTTGGTATCAAGGACACAGTCCGCCGGCCAAACCTGGTCAACCGAACATTCGTAATACTCACATGATTAATTTCACCGGTCAACCTGCGATTCTATCAACTGTGTTTAAAAATTTACTACAGAGCAATAATAATATGTTCAAAAGAATAAAGAAGAAAAAAATGTGTATTATGGTGTGATTAAATATGCACCTAGTGAAGCTTTAATTAACTGACAGAATAAAAAAAAAAAATAGTACATTTTAACCGTAGAGGGGGGTGTTTATGTTCAGGAGGCGGCATGAACGGATAAACATTAAGCGAGAGTGGGGAGGGGGTGGGGTTGTGATTGTTAATAAACTAACTTGAAAGCACTGGGGGGGGGGGAGGGGTTATAAACAGTGTAAATAATTCTGTTGGTACATCTCTTATGTATTTCTTAATAGTTTCTTGGCAAAGGTCAGCATTCTAAAGATTTGGCGTATAGTATAAATATCAGTTTTTTTTTTTTTCTTTATATAGTTTTTACTTGTTTGAAAAATGGTATCATTATAAGACAGTGTCAGTGTGCCGGTAAATTATTTGAATTCTGCTTAATGTGCATGTACCGTGTGTGAATGTATAATGTTCACAATACGTTAGGTGATTTTTATCAGTTTGTAATACTCATTATATTTTTATGCCACTGTCATTGTAAAATGTTCTAAATATTTTATGTGAAGGGATCTCCTTATAATGACTATCTGCTCATAATATTCTGTTGCTACATAGATCAATATTTACACAACCTGTTAATACCTCGCTAATATAGAATTGTACCTAACCTAATATAGAACTGTACCTAACCTAATATAGAATTGCACCTAACCTAATATAGAACTGTACCTAACCTAATATAGAATGGTACCTAACCTAATATAGAATGGTACCTAACCTAATATAGATTGGTACTTAACCTATTATAGATCCTAACTTCATCAATGTAACATTTTTTTCAGAACAAATGGTAAAATGAACAAAAAAAATGAATAAATAAATAAAAGACAATCAGAACAAATTCCTTCTTTTTTTTTGTTTCATTCCTTCCAGTTTTCTAGATTTTTGTTTGTTTTTTATTTCCAAGTGAACAAAAAAAAAACCAGGAAAAAAACCATTAAAGAACATTAGCCTTTGTCCCGCCGTGGTTTTTGTCATTTAAAATAATGGGAAAATGTCGTCTGCTAAAGATGAATTTTTCTTTTGCGATCCTTGTTCTTGATAGCTGAAATGGATTTCGTAACAAATGCATGGGGCATAATGTGTTTGAGATTTGGGCTCATTTTCGCTTTCATTTGTAATTTGTTATATATATATATATATATATATATATATATATATATATATATATATATACATATATAATACATAAATATACATATATAATACCGGCGTGTTGCCGGTCATAACTCTCAGAGAAAAATGTATGTATTTTTGTAAGCTATATACAAAGCACAAACGGACATAGATTTTTATATATTTGTATAAATTATTAGGTTAACAACATATATAATTTATATATAACTGAATGTTTAAATATATATATATATATATAATATATATATATATATATATATATATATATATATATATATATATATATATATAAACTGGTAGTCATTTTTATTATGGATGAATATGATAAATATATTCAATAAGCACAATAACATTAAATTTATAAATATGACTATGACAGGCAACACTCACGCCTCTTCCCTGATATATATATATATATATATATATATATATATATATATATATATTGTGCAGTTTTTCTTGTTTATAAGTATTGCAAGTGTCCATTGTTTTTAGTAATCATGGTATAGTGCAAAAAGCCTATTTTAGACAGTAAATTAAACATTTATTAATAGACAGAACCCCGGCTTCAGTGAAAATCGCAATGATTAAAAAAAGCACAATTAAAAATCGACATATATTTACAAACATAATGTCTTAATTGTGAAGAAAACAATCATTATGTCAGGTGTCTCCTTTGATTTTTCAAATCACTGTTGGCACTTTTAATCACAAGACCATGAATGGAGAAATCAGTGTTTATGGTAGAGGTATAATACAGTGGACACGAGAAACTGGAACATGTATAAACTAAAAATAGACGGCAGGGGGGGGGGCTATTATAAAAGGAGGACAGATGACGTCAATTTAGGAAACCTCTTGTAAAACCATAAACAAAGTACAGCCAAAACAAAGTACAGCCTAACTATTGAAATCAAAATGCTCAAGAACTCGAACAACATGGAATCCGAAAAATACTTTGTAAAACAATTTAGCGCCGGAATCCAAACAAAATACGGCTCGCGGAAGCCGTAAGTCTAGTTGAGCTTAGTGCGCTTCTCAGTAAATCATTTAATTAAACTTTTAGGTGTATTATCTCAATAGTTACTTTTGTTAATTTGACGCCTTTTTTATTTTGGTGTGGTATTGACCATTAATGAACGGCTGATCTAATGGTGTAGATCCGTTAGTATTAAATGTCGTCTGGTGGCGTCGCCATAAATGGGCCACTTTCATTGGTTGATTGAGATGGGGGGGTATATGCAATGAGAAAAAGATGTGTTTTGGAATAATTTGTGACACAATGTCCCAGACACACTGGGGCACAACTCGATCTATGTAATAATTACAATATGTCTCAAGTTCATCAAAAAATCTGCGCTGAGTTGATCTTTTTTTTTTTTTAAATAATTTATTTTGTTTTTTTAAACCACTTTTCTTCCAATTGCAGACTCAACTATTTATATCTTTATACTATTATCTCAATTATTTCAAAGTCCTGCTCTAATATTAAAGAAAACATTATTTTTTTTTGTATGTTTTAGTGCGACGTTAATAGTTTTATTATTGTATGAACAAGATCTATTAGGATACAAATATAGAGTTGTCGTGAATGATGCTGGCAAGATGGGGGAGGTGGTGGGTGAAGATAAGATAAAAATTGTACATTTTCTCGACCCGAAAACGTCAGAAATAGACTATTTTCCGTTAATGAATAAAAAAAAGGTGGGAAAAATCAAATATCTTCGGTTTATTCCATTTCTGTTTAAAATTAAAAGTAAGAAAATAAAAAAAACCCGATGGAAGCGTTGAGATGCTAAAAGCGTAAAGTGTCACTAATACAGTTTTACTTCGGTTCCATTAACACGAGAAATCCTGGCCAACTATGGAATGCTTAATGATGCTGCCAGGCAGGCTTCCGCTTTTAGAAATCTTCTAAATGAAAAATGATGTAAATATATTTGACATTTATATAGGGAATAATTATGATGTACGGTTTTTAATTATCAGCTAGCCATTTAAAAATTAGATTCAGCCATTGTCTGGATGAATCATCTTTACAGTTTATTGTGATAAGCAGCAGGGCAGTAGGAACTCCCGGTGGTTCTCGGTTTGGGACAATGGGGTGACAGACAGAAATGTCCGCAGTCAGATGGAGCGGCCGTCCAAAACTGACCAGTGGTGGAAGCTTAGGAGATTCGAGCAGGTGTTAATTGACCAGTTCCGCACTGGGCATTGTCCTATTGGCGCGTACTTTGGGAGGTTGAGGCCCAATGTCGACATCCTTTGCAGACACTGCAGGGAGGTGGAGGAAACCGCGAATCATGTGGTTTCGAGTGTCCCGGGCTGGTGGACCACAGGGTGGACCGATCCGGAAGCTTGCTGGTCTTTGGGCTTTATGGCAGTCTCCAGATATTGATAGACACAGCAGGTCTGATCTTAAGGGCTCTAAGAGACTAAGTCTCAGCCCGCAGTAATCACTGAGAGAGTTCAAAGAGAGAGAGAGAGGGCAGTAGAAAGGGTACTGCGGATTGTGCGGCAGCACAGGGCTAGGAAGGGGCACCGAATTAACGCTTTTAAATGTTTTTGAGCTTTTTTTGTAGGGAGCAGGGCGCCATAAATAAAATGTACAGGGCACCAAAAAAAGCTAGATACGGCTCTGAAGATAAGATCAGACTTTTAGAGATGTCTAAGTTTATTGAAATGTTAATTAAATAATTTTAATTATTCTAATTTTTTAAGCCAACTTATTGTCATGGTATAGTTGTGTGTACTACGCACACAGGTGTGTGTGTATGTTTGGAGCTTGGCCAACCAGGTCAACCTGAGGTCACGGGGTCAAGATTCTAGATATTTAGAGAATATAAATATGATGTTTATTGTAAATAGGATTGTTTAAGAAGGGAATAGAGAGGGGCGTAGAATGTTCGAGTTGGATGCAAGTAAATTATATAAAGAGGATATTTGGAAGATACGGGAGTCAGTCAGTTCAGAAGTCAGTTCAGAAGTCAGTTGAGAAGTCAGTCAGTTCAGAAGTTCAGTTCAGTTGAGTACAGAGAGAGAGAGTATTCGAGTTTAGTTCGGAATTCAGTTAGATGATCATCAGTTAATTAGCGAATCAGCATATTCACTGTATCGGAGTATATGTGTTTAATTGATCAGTTGAGTTTATTGTTAAAGAGTATTTATTCATCGAGTTGAGGAGATTACCAGTCATTGTGAATTCAGTTTATATTGGATTTATTCTGTTTATATTTTATTGTGTTGTTAATAAATTATATGAACCATGGAACATGAATTGAGTTTCTCATTTATAAACCAGTTCATACAATAACATCCTTAACACTTATCAAATCAATTAATGAAAGGTACTATAATTTTAATATATCTAAAACTAAACGCTATGAAGAAAGAAAATAATAAACAATATCACATAGACCTACAAAAACACTCGCTTCAACACACACACACACACACACAAATGTAACACCGTTTAGAAGAAGAAACAAGCAATTAAGCCTGTTCCATTCTGGACACAGGACGTGTTAGCACATTTTCATGTTATGTATCAGTACGTTTGTTAGCTTTCAGTAAATATTTGTAAATTTTGGAAATGTTTATAAATTCAATTGTGTAATGTATATATCTGTAAAAAAATATTATAAAGACGTTTCTTTATATTTGAAAACAAAATTATTTTCTCTTAAATCTAACTACAAGTGGTTTGTGGTTACTGAAATAGGACTCATAATTGAAAACATTCGAAATTGTAGTCATTTAATCGTCCGAAAACTCCGTCAATTGTTGCATAGCTCTGATACTTTCAATCAAACTCAGAACACAAGCTTACTATTTCATTTGATGAGTTTCTTAATAAATCTTGGTGAAACTACGTGCTGCAGTATTTCGCACCAAATGAATGGGTTATTGAACGTACAAGGTGTAGAATGGGGCCATATATATAATATATAAGCCCCTTAGGAGCCCTGAAGCCCGGCTCTCAGAGGTCCTATCGCGAAATGAACACATGGCAGGCCAAGACGTACAAAATGATATATACATCATGGGTCTAGGACTTATGGTTGCTGAGATATAGGGCGCTCCTTTATTAATATGGCTTATATAGTAAAAAACGATACTTTATAAGCCCCCTTTTACGGCCCTCAGAGGTCAGATCGCGAAATGGAAAAAAGTCATTTCTTGGCAGGCCAAGACCTACAAAATGATATATACATCATGGGTCTAGGACTTATGGTTGTTGAGATCTAGTGTGATGACGGACAGACAGACAGACAGACTGACAGACAAAACGGGGACAATAGAGCATTTTCTCTAAAAATGACAACTAAACCTACATGAACTAAAGACCCATACATTACACATTAGAGCTGCGCATTTAGCTCGTGATTCACTCCATATGATTAAAATCT
>JAGDYQ010000083.1:3290132-3325101 GCA_021962125.1 Bulinus truncatus
AAGTCTCTCTTTTAATTGAAGTCTTTGGTTTGAAACATTAACTATTTATAGAATTCTCGGAAATTGGTATTGAAACAAACAGTTCTTATGTTAAAATAAAAAAAAAATACAGACTAATGAAACCAAAATCGGACTTTATATTTTTTTCCATTTCAAGCAATTGTATTCTGCCTGAGTATTCTTAGATTAATTACCTTGATTTGCCAAGTTAGAACAATAATTCTTGGGACCGTCAACGTATTCTTGAAGAGCAAATTGCCAATTTAGAAAGCGAGCCACCAAAACAACGTAAAGAAAATTTTTCTTAGTTTAACTGGACGTTAAGAATTCTATAGGGTTATAGAATGAAACAAAAGATTTTTTTTAAAAGTTTATTATTTTGTATCGATTAACTTCTTATGATTCATTGAGTGAAACAGGAAGTAGCATTAAGAGTAATTGCCCTTTGTTATCAAACCCCCTGTCATCATGGCTTCGGCTAATGTGGAATCGTCCATTCACTTGTAAAAGGTACGCGATAAAAATCTGTTTGTTTGTGTGGGGTTTTTTTTAAGCTAGAGAAAGGAAGTAAAATGAAAGGGGGGAAGGAGGAAAGGCAGAAAGAGGAAGAGGCTGAAGAAAGACAGAAAATACTGAGACAAAGGGCGGAATGAGAATGGGTCAATAATGTCTCTAGGGTGTATCTGTTTACTACTAGATGTACCCAGTTAAACCTTTGCATAAAGATATACCTAGCTGTACCCAGTTAAACCTTTGCATAAAGATATACCTAGCTGAACACAATCAAACATTTGCATGAAGATATACCTAGCTGTACCTAGTCAAACCTTTGAATAGAGATACAGCTGAACTTAAAGCTAATCATAAATAGGTCAATGTAGTTATATAACTCTATTTATTTTATGTTACGAGAATTTTTTTTTTAAATAATCATTTATAGAATTCAAGGCGCAGGCATGAGAGGCCATTGATATGTCAACAGGAAACAGTATTCTTACTTTCGGTCTACAAGAGGGACAGACGTGAGACGGAACAAATTTATGCAGATTAAATATAAAGTATTTTTTTTTACCGCTTTTTTTTCTGTGATATATCCTGTTCAATTGTCGTTAGTTTCTTTTTTTATAATTATAAATCAGTAAACTTTGAAAATTCCCCATTTCAACCCCACACCTATTTAATTATACATATTCTATTGTCCTGCCCTGCCACTGAAATGATCCCAAAATCCAACCGGTGGGGTGGGAGGAGGATGAAATCCTTAGCCAGCACTCACGTCATGTCCTGATGTCTCACATACACACACCCACACACAAATACATACACACATACACACACCCACACACAAATACATACACACATACACACACCCACACACAAATACATACACACATACACACCCACACACAAATACATACACACATACTAACACACCAGGTTCGATGATGACGAGGGGGGGCGGAAGTAAAATTAAAGTCCCACGTCACCGTTTAGTGTCTTATAATGACATAATGACATGAATGTCAAATCGAACGTGTCATTGTCTTGTCATTTAGCCCGAATTGTCACGGGGTGGCTTGTTATAGCTACTGTATGTGTCCGGGGCTACAGATGTCAAGTGTACATGTTTGCGTCCTCAGATGCGATCCAAGCATTTACCCCGCAACGCTGGAGAGAGAGAAAGACAGACAGATAGAAAGAAAGAGAGAGAGGGAGAGAGATAGATTTACACAGAGAGAGAGAGAGAGAGAGAGAGAGAGAGAGAGAGACAGACAGAGAGCATCAATATCAGACTGAAGATTAAGAAAATGAAAAAAACAACCCGTAGTCAGGTTACTATGGCAACGGCTACTGTTGTTTTTGTTGTTATTTTTTTTTCTTGTCGTCATTTAAAATTGTTTAACTTCAAAAGTACTTCAAAAAAAATGCCCAATGTCCAAGATAACATAGCAGTGTCAACACAAAGTTCTGGTAAAAATTTCTCTTCAAGATTAATGTACATCATTGTCTTGAACATGACATGCAATGACATGCAATGACATCATTTTGTTACCGATATTCAAACGTTGGCTGAACCTTCAAAAAAAAAATGGAATATTTCCAGATTCTGATGAACATTTTTGACCTGACTTTAAGATTGGGGATGTAAAAGGCGGCCGTGTACGTCATGCTAGCGACATATAGTCCGTTTATATTAGATGGCTACATCACCTGTCTGTCTTTGAATACAATGGGCAAGAAGCGGATTCTGTCATTCCAACTTATCTCTCATCTCTCACCCCCACCCCCTACAGCGATCAGACCCTTGTATTCGATCATGTCATATCAAACAGGTATGTCCCCCCCTCCCCATCAATTCACTTCACAATGTCCATGGCCCCCCTACCCCCCAAGTGAATGTACACATGTCTCTAAATCGGTCAAGTGAGGCCATACAGCTCCATGTATCGCGTGAAAAATATGTCCATTTTTTTTTACGTCTGGACAATCCTGTAACCCTGGTCATTGTAACGGTTGACAAGCGCTAAACGGATTTTATTAAAAGCCCCGGTATGATTTAATTGCGTGAGTCAGTGGAGGGGTCAGTGGATCAATTGAGAGATCCGTTCACTGGACACTGGTCACTATTCACAGTTTCACAAAGAGAGAGAGAGAGAGCGAGAGAGAAGGAGAGAGAGAGAGAAAGAGAGAGAGAGAGAGAGAGAGGGAGAGAGAGGGAGAAGGATACAGAGAAAGAAAGGGGTGCTATACACGCCCTGTCTACCGGGTACCAGCCGTCCATTTTATTGACTGGATCTTGAAATCATGTCACACTTGAGCATGATTAGTCAATAGTGTGAAATCTTTTCTCTTCCACTGGTTTTTTTTTCCTCTCTTCAAAGCAATCTTTCTCTCCTTAGGTCATGTCCAATACGGACTTGGTCCATTCAGCCGGTCCGAACTTTATCCTTTCTCCCAGTCGACCTATTTATTTAACGCCTACTTCACCTTCGACCTCTTCGAAAACTTACTGACACAGGGGTTGGCAAACGTTTCGAACCGTGGGCCACACGCGGTTCTTAAAAGGGCCTGATCAGGAGACGATATTTATGGAGTTTAAAAAAAAAATAACAAATTAAATGATGACGTCATTGATAGAATCAAGGGCGTGGGAGCAATGTGCTGACCTAATTAAACCAGCTTGACCGGCCGGACTTGGCCGTATGTTTGCCCATGCCTGTTAACAACACGGTGCTTATTTCTTTTTTTTTTACAGTTAATCTTAAAATTTCTATGTGCGAAGTATCTTAATTCATCGGGATGAATATGACAGTTTAGTACGAAACCAATGTTTTGTTCATTAAATTTCCACCAGATGATTATGTGTATATGTATACTGGCTGGTACAGTAAACCATTTTTATTAAATAACTAGTGGAAAAGCCTGCTGAAACTGGCTGAACGAAATCCGACAGAAGGGATAACAAAGAAATGTACCAAATACATGTACAGCAATAGAAAAGCACATGTGGCCTTTATCGCCATGAACAGTAACAGTATACGATATGAACAGCAATAACAAAGAAATGTATGAAACTACCTGCGAGGGAGACACACGGGAAAGACGATTATGTATTTAAGGATAAACACTGAAAAAAGAAATTGCATAAATAACAATGATGCTCGTTAGAGACAGACTGTTTCATGTTGTTCCGCTAGTCCCTTCATACTGTGAGTTATGGCATAAAACCAGCGGAAGGATAAACAAAGGAGAAAAAAAAGTTCACATTATTGAAAAAAATATATCAGAGTGTGTAGTTTTTGTAAGACACGTGGTTAGCAAAGCAATGATGTTTTAAACTGATTGACTAAAATAAAAGCTTGAGACAAAATAATAACATCAATAGACATTCCCAAAGGTATGAATATATTCTACATTGTGGTCTATTGAATAGTTCATTCAACAATGTGGTCTATTGAACAGTTCATTCAACAATGTGGTCTATTGAATAGTTCATTCAACAATGTAAAAAGTAAAGTTCTCTTAGCCCTACTGAGCCATAGGGGCAGGTGAAGTGTAGAATGCATCTGTTTCTATAACCTCAGCATATGAAGGGATAGTGTGGTAAGCACAACGCCCAGCCGCCTTTACTTCCCCAACTTTAGTCAGGTACCCATTTAAAGCTGGGTGGACTTGTGTGATGACTTTGCACCATGGTTCGCACAGAGCATCGAACCCATGACTCTCAGGTCGTCAGTCGAGTATCTACACCACTCGGCCACCCGTCACACTATTCAACAATGTGGTGCACTGTGAATAGTTCATTCAACAATGTGGTGCAGTGTGAATAGTTCATTCAACAATGTGGTGCAGTGTGAATAGTTCATTCGGCAATGTGGTCTAGTGAATGGTTCATTCAGCTAAACCTCCTCAACAATCAATGTGTTCCTTTCTGGACATAAATGTGATGCCTAAAATGTTGTATGTCCCATCTCCCCCCCCCGTCATCCCCATGCCAATCATTCTCCTCTGTTGTTAGACAGATATATTACACGTGGACAGATACATGGGTTAAATGATACTTGGGTGGATGGGGTGGATGAAATGGATAAGTGGACATGTAAACAGATGTAAGGACAGTTGGATGAAATGGATAAGTGGACATGTAAACAGATATAAGGACAGTTGGATGAAGTAGACGCCTTCGGGGGCTACAAAAATAAAGGGCCCCATTCGTGGTCTTATAGGATCTAAGAGATAAAAGCCTCATCTTTTAAGAAAGTTTACAAAGTGGGGCAACCAACACAGCCTCCATTGCATGAAGCTCCCGCCATGTTTGATTTGTTAAGTTCGACTTAAAGACTAGATTTACTGTTCTAATCCCCCCCCCCCCAAATAACGCGTTCACTAGTTACGCCTCTGGTAAATAAGTAGATAGAGTTGTACACATTGCCTTAAGAAAAATAAAAAAAAAACAGTAAAGAAGAGATTAATAGGTCAAAGGATGAGTTTTGAAAGAGAATGTGTTGTTGTTATAAATGAACCAGAGGTACGGAAGTTTAAAAAAAAAAAACCAGATATACCTTTACGGCTAAATGAAATGAATCGCGTCTAGGATTTTTTTTTTAATCTCCATAATTAGCAATCACGTGACTCGTGATAATTTTCGTTATCCACCTGCACACGTTTATTATTAGATTTTTTTTATAATGTTAACATCTTGGTTTTTTTTTTTCAATGCAGTGTGCTTTTAAGAAATGTATCATCAATTTTGTTTTGAGTCTTTTTATTGGATGATTGCTTGTGTGTAAAATAATAGTATAATAATAGTATAATTATATATAATAATACTCATTTCCAGTGTGCGTTAAATCGAAAGTAAAGAATTAATACAACAGTATTCCAGTTTAAAATACAATCATGAAAAAATCGGATCTGCCCGAAACTAAAAAAAACCTAGCCTGCTGATCAAGCCTAAGGGGATATAACTCTATGCAAAGTTTTGCGGGGTACAGCTAGTAATTCAATAAAACATGTAGGTCTGTCTTAGAATACAATGGACAAAAGGAGGATTCCGCCATCCCCCACCTAACCCCAATATTCCATACTGACATATCAAACAAGCCTGTCTCGTATATTCCGACATTTTTTTCCCCCGTTAATTACTTCATTTTATACATCTCCTGGGTTTCTTTGTTAAGCTCTTATACAAAAGTTACACCCCGTAATTTGACCCATCCGCCATTTAATGGACATTGGACATAAATATTGCCTTCCTGTCTTCTCTATTGGACCTTTAAAAATTTTTTATACGCTCCGGACTGGTCAATAGTAAAGTAATAAAGTTACTTCTCTCAGCTACTCCCCCTTCCCACTCTCTCCCCCTCCACCCCCTCTCTCCTAGGCAAGTCTAGTTTATGCCGCGGTGGTCAGGTTCTTCATTTAGCTGGAGATATTACAAAGAAAAGGGAATAAACAAAAAAAACCAGACCTGGTCATCTTGAACCCGCTCCTTTACTCTGTGACATAACCCCCCACACCCCCCACCCTTCCCCACTGACTGACCGAGTTCTGTATCATGTCCGAACAGACAGGCATAGGGTATGGGTAACATGTCTTTCTTATTAAGGAAAGATTTTTATTAAATAATAGAACGATACAGAAAGGATATGCCTGGCCATATGAACCGGATGTAGCGTCATAATTATGGAGAATATTGTGAGTCAGAGAGAGAGAGAGAGAGAGAGAGAGAGAGAAGAGAGGGAAGGACGGAGGGATGGATGGGTGGAAAAGAGGGAGAAAGAGAGAGAGACGAAGGAGACACACACACACACATATATATATGTAAATATATATATAGAGAGAGGGATAGAGACGAAACGGGAGAGATACAAGAGAGAGAGAAAAAGAGAGTTCAGAGAGAGAGAAAAAGAGAGAGAGAGGTTGACAGAGAGAATATAGAGACACATAATTAGAGAGAGTGTGTTAGGGGAGAGATAGACAGAGTGAGAGAGAGAGAGAGAGAGAGAGAGAGCAGGGAACGTCGTACATTTGTAAGATTTATTTCATAGAAGGAATAAATAAAGAGGGGAGGGAGATAGACGAATGGGGATTCGGGGGGGGGGGGGTAGGGTGGCGATAAAGGGAAAAGGAAAATTAATGTACATGGGGAAAATTAAGGAGGGTAAATCAGCTCAGAACAAAGAGGAATTGCATCATTTCAAAAACACAAAAATAGGGGACATCACTGAAAACAGCTCAGAGGTAAATGACACAAAGTTAGGTATTAGGGAACTTGACAGAAATAGCAGACCTGCGTAAACTGAGAAAAGAAATATACTTGGTATATTTTAACACTAGGCCATCGTTGCGATGAGAATTCAAAGACCAAGGGTGGGGGAGGGGGGGCGATAAGAAAGGATGGACTAGTGGAGAGAGAATAACGAACTTTTCTAACAAATATGAAGGAGAAATCAAAGACGTGAAGAAATTTGAAATTGATTTGAAAATCTTGTTTTTTTTTATATTCTTTTAAATAAATAAATATACAACATTCATTTTCTAATAATGAAACATAAATTTAAAAAATAATAAATCAGTATTTAAAGCCACAATATTGCAAAACTAGCCTGGTCTCTGGAATAAATAAGGCCTATCTGTACTGTATGTTGGCGGTAGTGTGGGTATGTTTGTGTGTTTGAGATTTAACTGGGAGGTGGCCAGACACAAAAACTTGGTTTTAAAAGAAAAAAAAAAGAAATGAAGAAAAAAAAAACAACAGACAACAACAACAGACAAGAACAAATAGATAACAACAGACAACAACAAACAGACAACAACAACAGACAACAACAAACAGACAACAACAGACAACAGACAACAACAAACAGACAACAACAGACAACAACAAACAGACAACAACAAACAGACAACAACAACAGACAACAACAAAGAGACAACAACAACAGACACTTTGCAATCTACGAGTCGAGCTCTTCACCCTCAAGAAATAAAATTCTGTATCTTCATTTTTGAACACCTGAGTGCTTCACTTGCACACTTGGTTAGCAAACAAACGCTTACATCAAATGAGGTGCCGTTTACCCATTTTCTCACCCAACCACCCCCACCCCACCCACCCCAACCCCCATTCCTGAGTCATCTAGTTTTTGCCCACATAATTTCGCCCATGTCACTTCTCTAACACTTCCATGAAAAAATTCACTAGCCAGTAAGTTCCCTTTCTTTTTGACCCATTTTTTTTTTTTTATAAAATGTAATCTCTCCTGTCTTTGGAAAAAAAATCTGGCAGTGTGCATTTCCTTTGAGTTTGCCAAATTGTGCTCTTTAGGCCATATAAACTGTTATCAATGCCAGCGCTTTATCTTTGAAGATCTGACGATGTTTTTTATTTATTTATTTATATAATCATTTTACTTACAAATAACTTTACAAGTAATTTTATAAGTCACAATTCAATTCGAGGAGTAAATATAAAAATACATTCATCTACATTGTTTTTCAATTTTTAATAATTTTGTGTGTTTTCGTTTCGATTTTTAATTTTTAAAAAAAAAAAAATAATTTATAGCTAAAAATATAGAATCATGTTCTGCAAAACTAATATCCAGAATACATTTTATACGTGAAGTTTTATAGATTCATTGACAACATAAGACAAATCAATCACCTTATTGCTCTCTACTTTCTCTGAACAATCTCTAGATTACGTGATATGTTTCTTATATAAATCTTAACCAAATAATGACGTCACAGAACTTGTTTTATTTCACAACCAGACTCATTCAGTTCTATCTATCTATCTATCTATCTATCTATCTATCTATCTATCTATCTATCTATCTATCTATCTATCTATCTATCTATCTATCTATCTATCTATCTATCTATCTATCTATCTATCTATCTATCTATCTATCTATCTATCTATTTTTCTGTCAGTCTATTATATCAATCGATACTAATTATATAGTCTAGTTATAATTACTTTTCCTATATTTGTTAAATATTCAAAATTGATTTTAACCAACCCCTCCCACTTCAGAAACCAACTGACCAGTGTTCATTGCGGTTCATGTACTAGTATACCAACTATATATGTGTTTGTGTGTGAATTCAGCGTGCTTGTTGTGTATAAAGTTTGTGTTTATAAACATCTGATAACTATCAACATACACACAGCAGGCGATTATGTCTCCGATCGTTCCGTGCCTGGATTATAGACTGCACCATGGAAGTCAAAAGAGATTGTCCGGAACAGATATCCTTCAGCTGACAATCATCGGGAGACACAGCGGTGCAGTAGCTGCAACTGACCAAAACACGGTCACGATTTACTCACAATGTTGACAATACAAGTGTTAACGGAAACGGAAGAATGATTTCAAGACATGATGTTTGCATATCAAAATCTTTTTATAGGACAAGCATGTTAAGGTGTGTCGGCAAGTTACACAGTGTCTTTAGGCCACTATATCACAGTATGTCTGCAAGCTACACAGTGTCTTTAGACTACTATATCACAGTATGTCTGCAAGTTACACGGTGTCTTTAGACCACTATATCACAGTATGTCTGCAAGTTACACAGTGTCTTTAGTCCACTATATCACAGTATGTCTGCAAGTTACACCGTGCCTTTAGGCCGCTATATCACAGTATGTCTGCAAGTTTCACCGTGTCTTTAGGCCACTATATCACAGTATGTCTGCAAGTTACACAGTGTCTTTAGGCCACTATATCACAGTATGTCTGCAAGTTACACAGTGTCTTTAGGCCACTATATCACAGTATGTCTGCAAGTTACACAGTGTCTTTAGACCACTATATCACAGTATGTCTGCAAGTTCCACCGTGTCTTTAGGCCACTATATCACAGTATATCTGCAAGTTACACAGTGTCTGTAGGCCACTATATCACAGTATGTCTGCAAGTTACACAGTGTCTTTAGGCCACTATATCACAGTATGTCTGCAAGTTACACAGTGCCTTTAGACCACTATATCACAGTATGTCTGCAAGTTACACAGTGTCTTTAGGCCACTATATCACAGTATGTCTGCAAGCTACACAGTGTCTTTAGGCCACTATATCACAGTATGTCTGCAAGCTACACAGTATCTTTAGGCCACTATATCACAGTATGTCTGCAAGCTACACAGTGTCTTTAGGCCACTATATCACAGTATGTCTGCAAGCTACACAGTGTCTTTAGGCCACTATATCACAGTATGTCTGCAAGTTACACAGTGTCTTTAGGCCACTATATCACAGTATGTCTGCAAGCTACACAGAGTCTTTAGGCCACTATATCACAGTATGTCTGCAAGCTACACAGTCTCTTTAGGCCACTATATCACAGTATGTCTGCAAGCTACACAGTGTCTTTAGGCCACTATATCACAGTATGTCTGCAAGCTACACAGTGTCTTTAGGCCACTATATCACAGTATGTCTGCAAGCTACACAGTGCCTTTAGACCACTATATCACAGTATGTCTGCAAGTTACACAGTGTCTTTAGGCCACTGTATCACAGTATGTGTGCAAGTTACACCGTGTCTTTAGACCACTATATCACAGTATGTCTGCAAGTTACACAGTGCCTTTAGACCACTATATCACAGTATGTGTGCAAGTTACACCGTGTCTTTAGACCACTATATCACAGTATGTCTGCAAGTTACACAGTGTCTTTAGACCACTATATCACAGTATGTCTGCAAGTTACACCGTGTCTTTAGGCCACTATATCACAGTATGTCTGCAAGTTACACAGAGTCTTTAGGCCCCTATATCACAGTATGTCTGCAAGTTACACAGAGTCTTTAGGCCACTTTATCACAGTATGTCTGCAAGCTACACAGTGTCTTTAGGCCACTATATCACAGTATGTCTGCAAGTTACACAGTGTCTTTAGGCCACTATATCACAGTATGTCTGCAAGCTACAACAGTGTCTTTAGGCCACTATATCACAGTATGTCTGCAAGCTACACAGTGTCTTTAGGCCACTATATCACAGTATGTCTGCAAGTTACACAGTGTCTTTAGACCACTATATCACAGTATGTCTGCAAGTTACGCAGTGTTTTCGAGCACTGACGTCATGGGGATCGACCAGCTGGCACATTAGGTCCACATGTTACAAAGTGACAGTATGGCTACACTGTTAAAATAATGTGACAAACATCCGAGATAAAATATTTATTCTACCAACAATGGAAATCCTTTCCTGGATATTTTGTAAATGAGGCGCATTAATTTAAGAAATGCAATGTGTTTGAAGAGTCCGTCACTAGAGCTCTGGCACGTACCTTCAACCGTAGACCCCGACGTACAACAGCACATACAAGTTGTATGCAAAACAAGATGTTAAAATAAAATTCCAACAAAATTCGCACCCAGTTTTTCTTGTTAGGATTGACACAGATTTGCTAAGCCTCGAGACCGTTATCCTTCGCATCACACTGAATCAGCCCGATTGGTCAGTTTATGAAATGCTGGACGTAGATACCAGTGGTCGAGAAAGGTCATGCAAAGGTGCGGCTACCGAAATTAAAATGAAACTATGGATGTTATCCAGAACTACGCAACCCAATTCACTCTAACAGTTATCTGCAGACAGACCGTTCTTTAACAATTTATTTTGCCCCTGAGTACATTAGAGATCTCTTGAGGGTGGATACGTAAACAGGTTATCAACAAATGTTCAATTAAGAGAAATCAAAAGAATTATATAAATAATAGCGGTGTGGGTTCTGCGTTAAATTGAAATTAAAGAATTAATACAGCAGTATTCCAGTTAAAAATACAATCATGAAAAAATCGGATCTGCCCGAAACCAAAAAAAAAAATAACCTAGCCTACCGATCAAGCCTAAGGAGATGTAACTCTATGCAAAGGTTTGACAGGGTACAGCTAGTTGATAATATTTTCCAACTATTATCAAACAGCATATGGGGAGTTCGATTTGAATGGTTGGTGAAGTTGTCTTTCATTGGCGCGGTGTATACTAGACTAAACGTTTCCTTTATCTCACTCAGATGACCGCCAGTGTATGAAATGACCACAGACAAGACACTAAAAAGGAGGGGGGGCGGTAAAAGAATGGATGGGTGGGGACCAAAGTAAAGGAGGGGTGGTGGTGGTGGGAGCAGTTTGCGTGAGTGATAGGAAATATGAAACAGCCGTTGTAGTGGAGATGGCACGAACGATAACCCACACAAGGTATGGACTCTTAGAGTACTCCGAGAGTTACGTTCAATATTGATACAAAATTTCGATATGAAGAGTTTCCCGAGACAGTGCCCCATACCCAGAAACTAACAATCCCCCACCCCCCCCCGGCCTGCCAACCCCCCACCCACCATACAAAGGGCTAGAGTAATGTTATACATCTTCTGTTATCCTTCCATCTTGCTTGCATCCTACACTCCGACCCCTTCCCCCCCCCACCCCCAATCCCTCCGGTTGTCATTTGATGTTCTCGTCACTTTCATGGATCGACCAACTTTCTCATCAAAATATAATTACCTTTCAACGACGGCGAAGGACGCCGACCACCTCCCTCCCCCTCCACCCCCTACCTCCCAACCCCCTACCTCCCAGCCCCTACCCCCCACCCCGGGCACTACTACTATTCATATACCCCCCCTCCCGTTCACTCTCTCCTAGTCTCGTAAACCCTAACATGCTCCACGTCACGCACGTGCATACAGAAACGTGTACACATGGGCGCAATTATGGACATGCGCAGTCCTGTTCCAGCACCCCCCCCTCCCACCCCCTTAATCAAATACAAAAAAAAAAAATACCGGTAATAAAAATCAAACTAACAATGTGTGTGTCATGAGGATCGATGATTTGTTTCCTTATTTTTTTTTTCTTCTTTCATCTCTTCCTTCAGTTTTTATCACTGAATTCATTAAAGTCTAACTCATCACACACACACACACACACACACACAAACATCACACTCACACACGCACACACACCCAAACACGTGTGCTGGATGTCAACCTCCTACAAGCTAGATATGTGAGTGACAGGGAAAGACCATTTTAAGGTATGTCTACAATTCGCTCACCATTCTATATCCATTCGGTTTCAAACAACAGCCTGTATACCGAGAACATCAGGAGATGCCTTTTTGAAGAGGGTCGGCGGCTAGGGCAATAGCCCCAGGGTCCTACCTCTAGCAAGCCTTCCTCCCCCCCCACCCTCCATTTAATCGTTTGGATACGAAGTAAATGCTTACAGTTACTTTTCTAGGCCTCACATACGACACTCGCCTTAAGCCCCGTGCGTGTAATAATAATGTCAGGGCCACCTTTAGCCCCCCCCGCCACCCCCCCTCCCTTATGATTAACTCTACACTTGTGGGGGATGGGGCTGAAAAAAAGGCGGGCCTCAAACTCTAAACCCGGTCAGATGAGCTAAGGATAGCAGACATCTAGGAGAGAAAACTCCGAAATTAAATCAACTGCTGCCTTGCAGATGGTCTTGGCTGACCAAAGGCTATGGAAGCAAATCCAGAAGCACAGCAGGCTGAAGACGGAGGCAGTAGGCCTTAATGGCGCAAAACATACAGCCACGCAACCTCGACGAATATGGAGAAAAAAAACCCGCAAAATAGATATGGCGTCCTGCCTGTGGAATCCCGCCGCGCAGGTAGGGGGCCGGGCTCTCCACCTCGAAGGAGCCCACCCAAGCGAGCTGGTGGTTCTTCCTCCTCTGCCTGTAGAGTCAGGAGCAGAGGAAAGGAAGCAAACTCTACTGACTCCAAACAAGATAAACACATACTGACAATCCTCCAATGGAACGCAGAAGGAATACAAAAAAAAGGAGGCCCTAGAAGTATTCCTCTATCAACAAAAAGTAGATGTTGCCTGCATTCAAGAATCCCACCTAATAGCAATATACGCTTTTCTATTAGAGGATACACCTGTTATAGACAAGATAGAGACAACCGACCAAAAGGAGGAGTGATTACTCTAGTTAAGAATGATATCCCCACTACAGATATCAACAACCCCCCTCTAGTGACACAGAATTCTTGGGCACTAAGCTTCTACTCCCAGAAGGAAATATAAGCCTATTCAATTGTTACTGTCCACCCGACAAGAAATTGGATCTTGACCGGATACAACTTCCTTATGGTGAAGAAAGCATTGTTGTGGGTGATATGAATAGTCACTGACAAAGCTGGGGGTACCCAGACCTAAATGCCAGAGGAGAAGAAATCGAAGAATGGCAAGGAGAAAATAGGCTGACCTTACTAAATAAACCAGATGACAAGCCATCCTTTTATTCCAGAACTTGGCTAACGTCAACTACCCCAGACATTGCCTTCGCCACAAATAACATCTCTAAAGGCAGCAAGAGACAAGTTATGGATCAACTGGCAACAAGTGACCACAGACCAATAATAATCACCTTCAAAAGAAAACACTGCCCATATAATAACACACTGTACCCCAGATGGAACTAAAAGAAAGCTAACTGGGACCTTTTCCAAAATCTCACAGACAACTATTCTGCCCTAATCAATTGCAAAACCAATAAAATCAACTCATCCTACTCTGCACTGTCCAAAGCGATACTAAGAGCAGCAAAAGAATCTATTCCAAAAGGAGCAAGGCAAAACTACATTCCTAACTGGTCTAAACACCTTCAAGAGCTCCATTGCAATGCAGCCGAAGCCAGAAACATTGTAGAAAACATGCCCACCATTGAAAACAACATTCATCTCAAGGCAGCAAATGCAACATACCAAAAAGAATACCTAAAGGCAATTAGAAAAAGCTGGCATGAGAAAACAGAAGGCCTAAACTACGACAAAGAAGGACATAAGCTCTGGGACATAGCCAAGTGCCTAAACCAAGAGGAAAACAGGGCAGCCCCAATTGTTTTAGAAACAGACAATAAGGAATTGACGGGCAAAGAAGCTGCGCAAGAACTTATGACCAACTTTAAAAACGCAGGATCAATAAATATCAGCAAAGAACGGTCCAAAGAAGTCAACGATGAGATCCTCAGAAGTGAACAAACTGATCCACCACCCCGACATGAGTGCATGACTAAATCGCTCACGAAAAATGAACTTGAAGATGCCCTAAAAACCCTGAAACCAAAACAGGCCCCAGGACTAGACAAAATCACAAATGCCATGCTTACCCACTTAGGCCCAAAAACCAAAAAGAAACTATTACAGCTATTCAACACCAGCTGGAAAAAGGGGAAAATTCCAACCATCTGGAAAAAAGCTATCATGGTACCCATCCATAAAAAAGGGAAGCCCACGAACAAAGCAGACAGCTACCGACCTATAAGCCTAACAAGCTGTGTATGCAAATTAATAGAAAAAATTATTAACAAAAGGCTAACCTGGTTTCTAGAAACTAATAGTCTACTAACCCAGGAACAAGGAGGTTTCAGAAGGTACAGATCTACAGAAGACCAAATAGCTTTCATCACACAAGAGATAGAAGACGGATTCCAAGAAAAGAAACACACAACCATAGTATAGGTGGACCTGGAAAAGGCTTTTGATAAAGTGTGGGAAGAAGGGCTAATTCTAAAATTAATACAAAATAATATCTCCAACAGGATGCTCAACTGGATAAAAGAATATGTGTCGAACCGAAAAGCCACTGTCCGCTTGCATGGATATAGAAGCAACACTGAACTCTTAAAAAACGGCGTTCCCCAGGGAGGGGTTCTGTCTCCCACACTCTTCCTGATGTATATAAACGATATAAAAGAAACCTTGCCCAGAAAAGTAAAATGCAGCATGTATGCAGATGACCTTGCCCTAATAAGTACTGAAGAATCCGTTGGAACATCTAAATTTAGACTTCAAGACTCACTAAAACAACTAGAAAAATGGACAGAGAGCTGGGGAATGAAAGTCAACGCAAATAAAACTCAATACACAATCTTTACACTTTCAACAAAGCAAAAACAGATAAACAACAACCCAGTCTACTTAGGTGTCACCTTCGACCCTAGACTCACATGGTCTAAACAAATAGAAGTAACCCAGTCCAAAGGGATAAAACGCATAAATCTAATGAAGAAACTAGCTGGCACAGACTGGGGAGCGAACATGTCTGTTCTAAAAAAAACCTACACCAGCTACGTAAGACCCAGCCTGGAATATGGAGCCACTGCCTGGGAAACAGCAGCCAAAACAAGTTTAAAAAAACTGGACAAAGTTCAAAACATTGGGCTACGAATTATGACAGGAGGTATGAGGTCAACGCCAATCACAACCATGGAAAGTATAACATCTCTACAAAATACTGAAGAAAGAAGGGACAACAAAATACTCTCTCAGTACACAAAAATTGTAACACTGGAAAACCACCCGCTTAACAAGAGAGTACAAAAGTCTAATTTACTCAAAGACTGCAAAGAACAAACTTCATTACAGCAGCCAGAAAATTAAAACAAAAAAACAACCTGGATACAGCCTCCCTAAAGAAAACAAAACCTTATAGTGACTTGTCCCCTTGGAACTCCTTCCGTCCAATAACCACGAGAGACTCCCTAGCTGGAATAAAGAAAAAATCTAAATATGATACTAACACTCTCTCTGCAACGGCAATGAATGAAATAAATAAACTCTACCCCAGTTCTCTATGGATAAGAGCATTCACAGATGGTTCCTCGCAAACAAACTGCCAAAATGGAGGTGCTGGAATCTATATAGAATGGCCAAATGGAGAAATAATAAAACATAGTATGCCCACTGGGAAAACTTCAGACTCTTTCAAAGCCGAAAAAGAAGCAATTGAAGAAGCTGTCAACATACTCACAAACTCCTCACCAAACAGCAACATAGTCATACTCACAGATGCCAAAAAAATTATACAGTCTCTGCAGGATCCTCACTACACTCAATTAACCCAGCTCAGAACAGCTCTTCATAAATTGACCCTAAACTCAAAGGAAACAGTTCTGCAATGGATACCAGGACACACCAAGGTAGATGGCAATGAGATTGCTGACCAATTGGCAAAATCTGGCAGCAAAGAAATACAGGTGGATGTCCCTCTGGATGCGGAAGAAATGAAGGGCTGTATAGGTGAACGGATCCAGCAGGAATGGATGAGGAATCACCCAGATCATGACAAAAACGACCCCTATTATAATCTTCCCAGACAAGCTCAAAATATTATCTTCAGACTCAGAACTGGGCACAACAGACTAAGACAACACATGTTCCGAAGGCTAGGCATTGGAAACAGTGAGGACTGCCCATGTGGGACTTCTCCAGAAAATGCAGAACATGTTCTCCAAACATGCCCCTTACATGACACAGCTCGCAACAGGTTCTGGCCACAGATAACCTCCTTCAATCAAAAACTTTATGGGAGCGAGACGGACCTGGATGCCACCGTGCAATTCATCATAACTATAGGCCTGGTCGTTTGAAATCCTCCATAATCATATACCGAGAACAAAGAAGAAGAAGAAGAAATACTGGGTCAACCCCTGTGTGGCACGGATTCCACAATAGAAAGAAAAAAATAACGACAGATTGACAAGAGTGTAAGTATGCATTTACACCCCCTTCCCCCCATCCCTCCTCCCAATCAAAGACAACTGAACGAGACATACCACACAAAGTTAAAATATAAAAGATACTATAGATACATGAAATAAAAATAAATCAAGATTACATATGAATACACACGACACGTTAAAGGTGAGACGTAACACAAAAACAGCACTTTGGAGTCTCAAAATAAAATCACGACCTACAATCTTTGAATTTTGACACCAGAAAGATTGAGCCGATTGACCTAAAGGTTTCGCAATGATCTTCTATCACAAATGGTCCCCCCCCCTAAACACCGTGTTCTAAGGAACCGCTGAACGGTTTTGTAAAGGAAACGTTTAAAAAACGTTTTATTTGAATTCGATGCATAATGACTTGAGCTCTTCAGGAAGGGAAGTTCATACTTAATTAAAGTGTGTGGGTGTGTGTGGGTGTGGGTATGTGGGGGGGGGTCGTCGTATAAAAACGATTGCAATATAATTTTGAGAACCACTGGAATTAAAAAAAAAAGTTTTATTAAATAATCACTGTAATTGTGGACCAGACGCAATATTTTTTTGAGACTCCTAGATAGAGACTTTGCGCATGTCCAGCATCCCTGCCAGACACGTGATCGTGAACCAATGGCCACCATCCCTGCCAGACACGTGACCGTGAACCAATGGCCACCACCCATGCCAGACACGACCGTGAACCAATGGCCAACAACCGTGACAGACATGTGACCGTTAACCATGTGACCTGAAGGGGCTTCTGAATAGAATGATTTAATATTACAATTATTTTGAGTGGTTTGTCCTCGGTCATGCGTGGGGGAAGGGTAGGGTCGTGCCATGGATATCTAGATATAACACCAGGATAGACAACCAAACAAAATTTCATTCTAGCCGTGTACGGTTTAGGCTGACGCAAGGATTAAAGCCCAACAGACGGCATACAATAAAATGTGACTTTTTATGTCTAGTATAATATTTTTATTTTAAAAAATGCTTTCTAAATACTTTCTACTAAAAAATAATTGTCAATTTTTATTTTAACAACAATTTCTCGTAAATAAAACAATGCTATCAGGTGACGGAACCGAACGCCATTTTGATTTGTTTACGTTTTGTCAGTCATTCGACTACACAAAAATGGACTCAGAATCTGATTATTTAGAGGAAAATAAACTTGATTCAAGTGACAAAGATGAAACTTGGGAGCTCATTACTTCTTCAGATGACTTTGAAGCTGAAAATATTAGTTTTAATTCAAGTTTTCAACACTTCCAAACTCACATGTGTAAGTATTGAACCAACATGCTTTGACTTTGTCTTAATGATCTTTATGTTTATTTATTTATTCATTTATTTATTCTTTAGAACTTAAAATGTGGGAATAGTTATAAAAAAAGAGAAAAGTGTAAAGATTTATATTTTATTATATAAAGGTTTATGTATAAATATTATGTATTTAGTTCTCTACCGCTAGAATTACTGTTACTGTTTTATTTTTGTGTTATTGCCAATCAGCAGATTTTCGTAAACACAAAAAAAAAAAAAAAAAAAAAAAAAACTGAAGTTTACATAATATTTACATATCTGTATTGATGATATTTTTGTTTTCATCATTATAAAATAATTAATTGTAGCTCGATAAATAAGCTGAATTTTTTTTTATTTATGGTTTTCTTTACATATTTTTTTTATCCCCCACATCATATGGCATGATGATATGAATGAATTGAATGACACATTACCAGAACCACCAAAGAATTTTCTACCTGAGAGGGATCCAGGCATTCAACAACTCGGAGGAGCTAAAACAAGGGAAGACATTAGGAAATTCTGCAATGCAGTGGCATTTTTAAAACTTTATTTTACTTTGGACTTAGTAATTCATATTTGTGACTAATAATAGCAATGCCAGACATTATGGACCTACAAAACCTTGTGTTTACCAAGGCTGGTTTGATCTTACACCAGATGAATTATACAGATTCTGTGGACTTATCATGTATGCTGGACTTGTTCAAGCACAGAACATTGACCGCTTCTGGTCTACTAAATCACTATACAATGGACTTTGGGCCAGAGCTTTTATGTTTCGTGATAGATTGAAATCTAGAATGAGCTTTCTAAAGGTGTCTAATCCTCAAACTGAAGACAAAACCAACAAGTTATGTAAAGTACATTTTTTCTTTAACTTTATTAGATTGTAATGTATAAAATTGTTTCAGCCTTACCAAGATATATCAATAGATTAAAGAATGATAAGAAATAAAGGTAGATATATTTTTAGGCAGTACATAAGGGATAAGCCGACTAAGTGGTGAATGAAGTTATGGGTATTAGCTGATTCTCTTTCTAGGTATACTTATGATTTTCATTTATATTTAGGTAAACAGGATAATGGGCCTTTTGGATTGGCATATGGGGTGGTAATGAAATTAATTAAATCTTTAGCTAAAGAGGGGTATAAATTATTAGTCGATAATTTTTATACTACTATACAATTGTCTAAAGATCTATGGAATTTAGGAGTAGGAGCATGTGGAACTATTCTTAGGACATGTAAAGGTATTCCCCAATCTTTGAAAAATATAAAAGAGGGGATATGAGATGAGTTAGAAAGGGAGTTATTGACAGTACGATGGAGGGACAATAAAACTGTTTCGGTTATGTCCACTATGCATAATGCAAATGGATTTGGAACATTTAAATGACAGACTAAGTAAATGGGAAATTTTAGGAACTTACTGTTGACCAACCAACCATAATACAGGATTACAATAAATATATGGGGGGTGTAGATAAGAGTGACCAGTTGATAAATAAATATAATGTTGTATGAAAAATTATCATAAGCTGGTATAATAGTTACACTAATCTTGTAAAATATTTTTAGCAAAGTTATAAAACATACTGAAATTGAGCTTTGTTGTTATCAATAGACATTAGAATGTTAGTTTTTATAACTTAGATTTATATTTTTGAATTTTTCTTGTTGCATGGTCAATGTTGATCCCAGCAGATTTTTGGTCCTTTTTCTGTTAAAACACATCATTTTTAGAAATTTTAAAATATCTTTTGTATCTGATTATAATGTCTTCAAAAATATCCTACACACAGAGAATTGAATGTAGTTTAATAAAAAGTAACTTTTATTGAAATGAATCATAATGAATTTTTTTTTCTTCTTTGTGTTTGTATTTATTTATTTTTGTTTATTTTTTTCATCTAAACTTTTTAAAAATAATAAAATACTTGCATAATAATATCACTTTGAAACATATATTGTTAAAAACCCCTTTCAATTTACTACATTTTCATATATATACTATAATAACATAATTTTTAAAATAAAAGCTTTAGAGAAATATTAGTCGATAAAAATTTTAAAGACATTGACGAATTAAGATTGAAAAAGCTGGATGTTTTTTTTAACAATGTCAACAGAGGAGGGCTATTGAAGCCATCTGAGTACACCTTCTCTATTTGCCTACTAAATTGGAAAGTATTCAATTCATTGAAAAGATCAGCAAGTAGTCTGAAACTATTTCTAGAACAAACAAATAAAAAAAAAATGTTTAAATTGTTGATAGAGTAACAATTGATGAGTTATTGCTGATTGAAGAAATTTTTTTTTATTTCAATCCTAATTTAAAAGAACTTATTTATGTTAAATTTCTTAATTGTTCGTCTAAAAATTATGTTAAGCAATTGAATGAGACCGTTCATGAAAAACCAATGAAAAACGAAAAATAATTAAATTGACAAAATAAAGATTTTAAATTAAAAAATTTGTTATTAAAAGTTTTCAAACTTTAATTGCGTTTGTGTTTATTTCATAAAAATATAAGTACAAAATATACAAATTTGCTATTAAACATGAAGACTAACGCTAAACACTTGATTGTGCGTCAGCCTAAACCGTATTTTTTAAAATATTGGCTGTCCTTCCTGATGCTATATCTAGATTTCCATGGTCGTGCATACTACTATTAAGCAAGGCTCTGGGTACACGGGGAGGGGGGAGGGGTTACATATACTGTTCTCACTAGACCAGACACAGTGATAATAAATGTCGTAATGTCGTAACGGTTAAGTAACTTTAGAAGGGCGGTGAGTCCGTCTGCACTCTACTGACCCACCCCTCCCGCACCATCCCCTCCCCTAAAGCACTCACCATATCAAATTTCTCTTCTCTAACAGTACCCCCTGCCATCTCTTCTCCCCCCCCCCCCCTCCTCCATCATCTGTGTCTATCCTCATGAGATAAACCTGAAGTAAAAAAAAAATTCAACATATTGAAGGCTCGAAAGTCAACCGATACACTGAACGATACAGAGATGAAAGAGCACATGAAATCAACACACCACTCACACACACACACACACACACACACACACACACACAAACACGCTTACGTACACAGGCTACACAATATGATAGCTATAAAGCATTCATCATCAAATGATCGATTTTTTGCGACATAGCCTTTTGTTTTTTTTTCTATTTTCTATTTTTCTATTTTCTGTTGTTGTCTTCAAAAGATGAAAAAGATCAGAAACAGATTACAAAAAAAAGGAAGCAACAAAAACAATGAATGAAAGTTTGGCGCGCTTCATAGGTCGCGAAAAAAAAATATTAAAAAAAAAACACGCAGAACTTTTAAAGTGGCTCTGCTGCATTTGTGATTACCATCTCCGTTTAAGACAGTAAGATAGAAAATAATAATAATAATAATAATATAATATAATAATAATAATAATAATAATAAGAATAATAATAGAAAAAAAACTACATATTAATGAAGTCATGTCCTTGTTACGTCAATATAAACACGAACAGCATCTTTTATTCAAACAGTAAATAATATTCGATACAATAAAAAAAAATATTATAATAGGTGCTAAATATAAATATACACCGGTACACAGAGACGTAGCTATCTATGGTGGCGCCCTGTGCGAGTTACTTTGTTTGGCGCCTTCTCCTCCCAATCTGAAAAGTGCAACAATCATTTAACGGCTCTCTTTCGGCGCACCTTGCTAGCTTGGCGCCCTGCGAGACCTCACAACCTGCAGTACCCTTCCAAAACCCCCGCTAGTACGTACACAAAAGTTTTATATTAGGCAAAGCTGTTCTTACGTTTTAGTTGCTCTGACTGTATGTCAGTTTTAAGACCCTATTTCGCAAGGGTAGATTTGAGATCCTAATCAAGGGTAGATATGAGAACGCTTGGCATAAACGACGTCAAGCTCACTTGTCCCGGGCCCCTTTTAAAATTAAATTACTCAAGGGCACCTGACCCGCGACTTTAATGGTGGGGGAGGGGGGGGTGGAGGGGGCTTACGTCTACAAGTTTAGATCGAATCCTGAAGTCAGTGGAGGGGTCAGTGGATCAATTGAAATCCGTTCAATGGACACTGGTCACTATTCACAGTTTCATAAAAAGAAAGAGAGAGAGAGAGAGAGAGAGAGAGAGGGAGGGAGAGTGAGAGAGAGAGAGAGAGAGAGAAAGAGAGAGGGATGGAGGGAGAAGGATATAGAGAACGAAGGGGGTGTTATAAGCGACCTGTTTACCGGGTGTCAGCCGTCCATTTTATTGACTGGATCTTGAAATCCCGTCACACTTGAGCATGATTAGTCAATAGTGCGAAATCACACGTTCACCCAGCTTTAAATAGGTACCTGACTTTGGGGAGTAAAGGCGACTAGGCGTTGTGCCAACCACCCAATCCCTTTATACGCCTTGTTACTGAAACAGATGAACTCTACACTTAACCTGCCTCGATGAGCTATTAGGGGGTAAAAGGATATTTACTTTTTTAAATCATTACAATGGGAATATATACTACAATTTAAAACATTCTTATGGTGTCTGCCATTAGATTAGCCTCCATTATTTCTTATACTAGATCAAAGGCCCGGTACCCGGACCGGCGAGTGACTCCTTATAATTGAGTTGTATCCCTTTGACCATCTTTACAACTTTACATAATTTGCGCACTACCTAAAAGACTATTTGTAGCCAAGCAAGAGTTCACTCCCCTTGAGTGAGACGAAAATTTTGTAATTCCCCTGTCTATTTTTAGACGCGGAAGTTATACACACGCTCGCACGCGCCCGTACGTACGCCATGCTAGACGATTATGTCTTACATATGCCCTTGAAAGGGCTGAGAATGCACTTCCTTGTGACGGTCCTGGCTGTCAGCAAACAACGCAGACCTTCATGATCGTTTCGACCCGGACAAAGCATTTCTGTTTTTTTTTTTACAAAAAAAAATTACTACATTAGTACATCTCTTCAACAGCACGAAAGTTGAGGAAATGTGTACTTTTATACAACAGCTACATGCATTGTTAACGTTGATTGGGTTACGGGTGGATACGTCTTGATTGTGAGCTCCCCCACCCCCCTCCCATAGAAGTGTGGTGTGTATAAAGGGGGGGGGGGTGGGTGGATGGTAGGGGGCGCCTATTCAACCTGAATGGCTTGCCTTTATCAAACAACGGCTCTGGATTTACTGGGTTAACAGAATGTACATCATTTCATCACAACCCATCAAAGGCTTATCGGATTAAAGAAATAGTCCGCATAGAAATCAACAAATAATTAATAAGTGTAATTAAATTTCAATTATAAAATAATAATAATAAAATAATTATAATATTTCTAGCTTTTCATAGTTTTTCTTAATTTTTACATCAAAAATATTTATCATAAAAAATGTTTCAATTTTAATAAAAAAAAATAATTAATAAGCGGACAGTTTTTGCTAAAAAGGAAGTCAATATTGACAGCATCAATCTTTAACAATGTATTGCACAATCTTAAAACCTCAAAATATGAAATAAAAATGTGGATTAGTACAAATACGCATTGCTTAATACCGCTTCAAGGTTAATTGCAGTATCCATCGAAATATTAAACCGATTGTATATTGAATTTTGAATATGTCAAAAAAAAAATATTTAGAAAGTGGGGTTACATAGACGGAGTAATCAGACAGAAAGAGCAGTCAGACAGACAGAGATATGGAGATGTTCAGACAGACGGCTAGAGAGACATAGGATTTGCAGATAGGAATCAGAAAGGGAGAAGATCGTTCTATTGACAGGTAAACAGACACACAGACCGAAAGATAGATAGATAGATAGATAGATAGATAGATAGATAGATAGATAGATAGATAGATAGATAGATAGATAGATAGATAGATTAATAGACATAATTCGTAGAAAGACATAAGATTATATTGAGCAAAATAGACTAACACCATCCATGTTTATCTTTATGTTTTTTAATACAATTAACAGGTATTTTTTTTTAGGTTCTGGGATTTTGTTTTTCAAGAATGTGTTCCTTTAACCCGCATACAGACAAACATAAACAGACACAAACTATTTGTTAGTCTTAAAAGTATCAGATACAATAACAACTTGTGTAGAGAGTAAGACAAATTAACAACCCAAAATAACCAAAATTATAATTCATAATTTATAAACGGCTTTCAAGTCCAGACCCTCAGTCAATACAGATTGGTGAATTAAGTCTGTCTGTTGTGTAATAGATTACAGACAACGTGACACACACACAGGCAATAGATTGTCTTGTCTTGGATGCTAATGCGAAGATCAAAAAATACAATAAACAGCTGCAGTACTATTTGTGCAATGTGAAGATCTTGGTTGTGGTTGGGGTTGTGGTTGTGGTTGGGGTTGTGGTTGGGGTTGTAATTGGGGTTGTGGTTGGGGTTGTGGTTGTGGTTGGGGTTGGGGGTTGGGGTTGGGGTTGTGGTTGTGGTTGTGGTTGTGGTTGGGGTTGTGGTTGGTGTTGTGGTTGGTGTTGTGGTTGGGGTTGTGGTTGGGGTTGGTGTTGTGGGTGGGGTTGGGGTTGGGGTTGAGGTTGTGGTTGTGGTTGGGGTTATGGTTGTGGTTGGGGCTGTGGGTTGGTTGATCGGGGGAATGAGGCGAAATTAACTGGTTGTGGTTAGTGGTAGTGGTGTTTAAGGGTGGACACAGATGTTGATCATGTTTATTATGGATGCTCAATACCAATTTTTGATTTAAAATTTCGTTTCGACTCCGAGAATGAAAGACACCCGAAAAAAAAAGTAATCTTGAATTAATAACACGTGCAACAATATTACAAATAACATATACCACGAGCAACAATAATAAAAATAACATATAACACGAGCAACAATAATAAAAATAACATATAACACGAGCAACAATAATAAAAATAACATATAACACGAGCAACAATAATACAAATAACATATAACACGCCAGGCCGAGGTTTCAGTATCGCAGCCTCAGACTTTGTGAAATATTGACTAATGAAACTGCTGCCAAGGTAGTCTGAGTGAAATGGACAACAATAGAAAGGGGGGGGGGAGAGATGTGTGTGAGTGAAGAGAGACAGAAGAGAAACTATGAGATAATGTGAGAAGATAAAGAAATCAAAGTTTCAAGAGATTGTTACATGGAGATATATGGTGGCTAATCAAACGAAATTAAGAAAATAAAAGGGAGAGACGGTAGATGCAGTTAGAGGTGTGGCTTATAGGCAGGGAGGGGGAGATGGATAGAAACAAAGACATGTACAATAAAAGTAATACAATAAGCGAGCATGAGAGACAGAGAGAGACAGAGAGAAAGAGAGAGAGAAAGAGAGAGAAAGAGAGAGAAAGAGAGAGAAAGAGAGACATTAAGACAGAGAGAGAGATAGAGAGAGAGAAATAGAGAAAGGGAGAAAGAGAGGGAGAGAGAGAGAGAGAGAGAGAGAGCGACACAGAGAGAGAGAAAGAGGGAGAAAGATAGAGGGACAGAGAGAGAGTGAGCGGGAGAAAGAGAAAGGGATACAGAGAGAGAGAGAGAGATACTGAGATAGAGAGATGAAACGTACATCAAGAGACGGATAAAGATGGAGGTAATGTGGATACTAACTAGTTGACTTTTGCCTGGACCACTGCCAAAATGAAAACTTGACAGCAGGTCAATCTTCCCTCGAGCCCACCATAAGACAGAAAAGGGGCAAAGGAACTGACCCATGTCCACTCTCACGTGAAGCGTCATCAATAAAAAAAACAAACTACAAAGTCCATTTCAATGTTACCATCCAAACATGCAATGATACCACTTAATGTTTAACGTTGAACTAACTAATAAAAGAATAATATCATCAGTTTATAAACTGGACTATCTTTGAGACAAATAGATGGGGGACCAGACATACGAATACGAATACGAATACGCGTACATATAAGAGACTATCTAAATCACACTAAGAGAAATAAAGATGGTAAGGGATATGCCATTAGTAACATAACATATTGACTTTTTCTTTATTAAAACCCAAACATGCAGATACTAAATAGAGAATACCCCATATCAATTCAAAAAACTGAACGTCTCACAGTACTATTCAAATAATAATTTAAAAAATTTGTAAAACACTATCATGATTCTACTCTTACAACATACGGGATGAGCTCGAAATAGACTCGATGTGAGCTACAATATTCCTTACAGCAAACACTCGCTGGCACGCAGTTGTACACAGGGCCGTTGTTAGCTATTGTGTATCTCCAACCTCTCCCCCCCCCTCATGTGAAAGTTCAATTTCTGGCGCCCTCTTACGGATCTAAAAAGTGCAAAAATAAAAAAAAATTCGACGCTATTTTGGCGCCCCTCCGTAGTCCAGTGCCCATGTGTCGTCCAGCGCCCCTCCGTAGTCCGGCGCCCCTCCGAGGTCCAGCACCCCTGTGTAGTCCAGCGCCCATGTGTAGTCCAGCGCCCCTCCATAGTCCGGCGCCCCTCCGAGGTCCAGCACCCCTGTGTAGTCCAGCGCCCATGTGTAGTCCAGCGCCCATGTGTAGTCCAGCGCCCCTCCCTAGTCCTGCGCCCCTTGTAGTCCGTCGCCCCTGTGTAAACCGGCGCACCTTGTAGTCCAGCGCCCCTGTGTAGTCCAGCGCCCCTTTGTAGTTCAGCGCCCCTCCGAAGTCCGGCGCCCCGCCGAGGTCCAGCGCCCCTGTGTAGTCCAGCGCCCCTCCGAAGTCCAGCGCTCCGCCGAGGTCCAGCGCCCCTGTGTAGTCCAGCGCCCCTGTGTAGTCCAGCGCCCCTCCGTAGTCCAGCGCCCTTGTAGTCCAGTGCCCCTGTGTATTCCGGCGCCCCTTGTAGTCCAGCACCCCTGTGTAGTCCGGCGCCCCTGTATAGTCCAGCGCCCCTGTGTAGTCCAGCGCCCCTGTGTAGTCCAGCGCCCCTCTGTGTCCGGCGCCCCGCCGAGGTCCAGCGCCCCTGTGTAGTCCAGCGCCCCTGTGTAGTCCAGCGCCCCTGTGTAGTCCAGCGCCTCTCCGTAGTCCGGCGCCCCGCCGAGGTCCAGCGCCCCTGTGTAGTCCAGCGCCCCTGTGTAGTACAGCGCCCATGTGCAACCGTATACTAATTATCACCGCACTATCCTTCCGAGGCGACACTGATCATCGACACTTCTTGCGTGCACGGACTAACTGACTAACCGACAAACTGACTGAAAACTACCATGCACACTCAGTCAACCCGCTCACCGCCCAGCAAAACTTTGAGCTGCTTTAGGGAATTGATGAACGTTGCTTGACACCTGATTGGTTTTACTTGGTCTTTAAGAAAAATAAAAAAAAAATGTCACAATGACATATACTATCAGTCATAGATCTTAGCGGCTGAAGGAAATAAACATCAGAGACACGCTGATACTAAATACACACTGTGTGTCAGTCAAAGGTTGTCGACTTTTATTATATTGGTTGGTAAACTATGGCTTAGGTACGTTCAAACCTGACCCTGGACAGGCAGACTCATAAAAGCCGATGACGAGCAAGTGATAAGAAAGGCGGAGTAGACCAGGTAGCTGCTCGGACTTTGACAGCACCAGTAATGGCACCTCAACGTGAACGCCCTAGATAGGCGTTTCACATATGGGGGAGGGGGGGGGCTCATTCTGTTGATAGAAGAGTGTCATCCCCAATAGGTGTATGTCTTCCAGCCAAGGGCAAAAAATACTTACCATTTCCATCCTTGTGAATCCTAGTGTATCTAGGGTCTTCGAAAAAATGTGTAAGACATTGTGTTCAACTGAGGAGAGCAGCAGTACCTAGCTACAGTGAGCAGTAGTACTCTCTACAGAGGGGTAGTAATAAGCTAAAAAAAAAGCCGTAGTACTCAGCTATAGAGAGCAGCACTCAGCTCTAGAGAGAAGTAGTTCTCATCTACAAAAAGCAATAGTACTCAGCTAAAGAGAGCACTAGTACTAAGCTACACAGAGCAGTAGTACTTAGCTACAGAGATCAACAATATTCAGCTACATAGTACAGTGCTCGGCTGATTCTCTCTCTAATCCGTCAGAATCATTCGCAATGTTTTTCCTCTAAAAGGTTAATGAGTGACGGAAAAAATTCTGGCCAAACTGAGTTTTCCCAAAGAATCAGTACACAAGCATTAAGTGCGATCAGTGCTTAAAGCGGGCGAATCAGTGTAAATATGATGCGATAGAGTGGATTGTACACTCCGGTACAAGTGAAATTATGTGTGTGTGTGTGTGTGTGTTTGTATAGTCCAAGAACCGGAACACAGAATTCCATCATGAATGGGCGAAAATAAAAAAAATAAAAAAACTTAGAAAAATAAACAGAATGTTTAGGATGAAGACAAGGAATCAGAATGTTTATGATGAAGACAAGGAAACATAATGTTTACGAAGAAGACAAGGAAACAGAACGTTTATGATGAAGACAAGGAAACAGAATGTTTACCAAGAAGACAAGGAAACAGAATGTTTACGAAGAAGACAAGGAAACAGAATGTTTACGAAGAAGACAAGGAAACAGAATGTTTATGATGAAGACAAGGAAACAGAATGTTTACGAAGAAGACAAGGAAACAGAACGTTTATGATGAAGACAAGGAAATATAATGTTTACGAAGAAGACAAGGAAACAGAATGTTTACGAAGAAGACAAGGAAACAGAATGTTTACGAAGAAGACAAGGAAACAGAATGTTTACATACGTAGTATCTCAATGATTAGTCACTAGTCTCTCTCTCTCTCTCTCTCTCTCTCTCTCTCTCTCACACACACACACACACCCCACCACACAGTTTTAAGTGGTTTTAACTTCACTATAATTAACAATAACACCATACGTGCCAAGACTGTTTTGGAACTTTTTTTAAAGCTAAAATAATACAACACTTGATTGAGGGCTCTGTACAGGTTCCGTCCCATTGTATCGGAGTCTGTCATTTGACGGCGTCTTACTTGACCTAAATAATTGACACATGACGAGATATGCATTCCTTTCAGTTACCAAAAAAAAAAAAATGGATTTGAAATTTGAAAGTATTTAAGTCTTTTAAAATTCAATTTAGTTTTTTTTTAATGTGAATTAGAGGGAGAAACGACTGACAAAGATAACGGGTCAACTGAAAAAATTCAAAACGAGGCTTTACCTCGGTATGAAAAAACGCTTTACTTTGTTCGCTTTCTGAGACATTTCAAAAAGTCTATGCGAGACATTTTGCAAATGACTTGAAATCAAATGATGTATTTTTTTTTCGTTGTTTTTCAAAGTACATTAATAGTCTAATTTTTCTTTCTTCGATAATTATCTGCAAATAAGCAGTTTAGAAATGTCGAGCTGAGCTAATACCAACATTTGTGGGGTGGGTTATAATATATTCGACACATAAAACGCCCTGGCGAGCTTCAAACTTAAGCTGATTTGTTATGAAAATTAAAACAAATTGAATTCACCTTATCCCACAGTTAGTGTTGCAGATCACAATCAATCGATACAAAAATTATCGATTTTGTTTGTTAAATGGAATACATTTGATATAATTTTTTTTTTAAATTCAAACTTTAATGTGAACAAGATGTTGAAAGTTCGTTTGTATATAAACATGAGAGAGATTTCAATAACCGAACTTTCTAGAATCAATTTGGGGGAGGGGGGGCATTTTAAGATGAACAATAGTGGCTACCTTCATAGGTCCCGCGTGTAAAGTAGGGAGGGGTGAATGGGGGGGGGGTGCGAAATGTGGTGTGGATACTGGGGGGGGATGGAGATTAGCGCCACATTCCTACCCCCCCCCATCCCCCAGTAGTGGTGGGGGTCCGTGAAAGAAGAGTCTCTGTACGGTACATGGCAAGGGCGTGCGAACTTGTTAACCCGAGTCCGCGTAAGACAAATATAGTAAATAGTAACATTTTAACATTTTCTGTTGCTTACTTTCTTTATTTGAATAAATCAATACTGAACTATCAAAACTTACCTGTGTAGTCAACAAAAAAATAAAAACGGGAAAAAAAATGTTTTATTTATAGTAACAAAAAGCTTTGAGAGTATGATCCAGGGAGGTCATGAAACGTAGGAAACTTGTTGAATAGAATAATAAAATCAATGAAGGAAAGATATGACCCAGACTGAAACGTTTAGAGGTAAAATGTAGACACTATAAATAAACTTCGTATGTAATTAAAAAAAAAATGTGTAGATGCCTATGTTGAATATAAATACAGAAAACAACGGCTACTTGTGTTCAAGATAATAGATCTGAAATGGTGTTACGGCTGCTATCGGCAATATATTGCACCTCAGGACCAACAAAGTCAAAAAGGGGGCAGTCCTCTCCGGATACCATTTTACATGTGCCGCCAATTTTTATGCAAAAACAATACAAGTATGGAACAAATGTATACAACTATATTACATTGGAGTCTGTAAATGATGGGGTAGCTCGTTGGGCGAACACAACTTCTCTGTGATAAAATGATATATATATAAATATATATATAAATATATATATATATATATATATATATATATATATATATATATAAGTGTATATTACAATAAAATACAGACAATCTAATATTATTTCTTTTAAACCCTTGAATTGAACATACATATCTAATATAATAATAGTGGTCTGGGTTCTGCGTTAAATCGAAGAATTCAAAATGGCGTCGTGTCCGCGTCTCGATTCGATTAATGTTGTTTTTTTTTCAAATCTAAAGTTTTGAATAGTTTCTGCGGTTTTTAAACATGAAACCTATTGGCCAAAAATATGAAATAAGTCCATTTTAATATTTGTTTGTATGTTTTTTTTTTGTATTTCTACAACATATTGCATTTTTAAATTGTAATACAATCATGTAAAAAATCGGATCTGTCCGAAACCAAAAATAACCTAGCATACTAATGAAACTTAAGGGGAACATAACTCTATGCAAATGTTTTGCAGGGTAAAGCTAGTGCACAAATAATTTACATTGGAGTCTGTAAAGGAAGGGGCAGCTCGTTGGGCGAACACCTGCTCTCTAATAAAAAAGATATAAATGCAGGGATACATACATTTGTATAGTATACATTACAATAAAATACACACAATCTAATAGTCTTTCTTAGAAACCCTTGAATTGTTCTCAGGCCTATGCATAATGACACAGTTTTTTTTTTTGTATGCAAGATTTTCAATTTACATGTTAAATCTAGTGAAATGTTTTATTCTTTGTATTATTTTAAAATTGCTCTTGAGACTGGATACGTAAATATATAAAGATAGGGAGATGGAGAGAATGTGTGTAAGAGAGAGAGAGTGACAGAAGGTACGCTAAAGTATCTCTTTTTTTTTGTTTACAACAATCCCTGCCATCAGAACCACATGTGACGTACATGTGGTGGTCGCAGTTGATGAGATAAGGTCCATTGATATCTTGAATGAGTTAATAATTGAGACGTTGATTAGAAATGTGGGGGGGGGGGTTGGGTAGGCGAAAGGGCTCGGGGGTGGGGGAGGGGGTGAAGGGTGTCATGTGGACTGACTGTCGGGCACTCGTTCTCACTTGTGTGTATCTGAGATGTTTTTTTTTTTGCTTTTTTTTTACGTGCGGTTTTACGCGGTGTGTTTATGTAGCGAGGTAGACTTGTGTGTTTACGTTTGGTGCGCCTGTTTTCAAGTGTAAAGTGTCAGTGCTTTATATGTGTATGTGCTTGTCATTTATTTATTTACTATGTGCTGTGCTTGTATTATTTATGCATGGTGTATGTGTGTGTGTGTGTGTGTGTGTGTCTATTGTCTATGTCAGTATCGGCTGTACATTTCAACTTGCGCGACTGCTTGTCACATTACACCCCCTGTCATACCCCCCCCCCCCACAAGCCTTCTTACACTGTAACATACACAAACATACATTGAAACGGAAAATACATTAGCCCTCAATGGGTGTACGATTGGGAGTATTTTGTTATAGGATATATATATATATATATATATATATATATATATATATATCACTACACATAAAGTTCGCATTAGCTTACATATGCTTGTTGCACGACTAAAATTATTTTTTTTATATAGAGCGGGGTATGTTAAGAAATTCCCCTCCTCAGTAACCGTAGAATTTATCCGGGCTGCTTTACTATATACATACAGATAGACTGCAGATTAGATCGGTGAAACATCTCACACAAGAAAAAAAAACTGAGCAGAAGACAGAACGAAGCCGTATGTTTTTGAAGGAGTAAACTGATGGTAAATTAATGGATTATTTTTTTAATCGGCAAATAAAGTGATAAAATTGTCTGCAGGTGATATGGATAATTTGATTTACGGTTTTTTGAATTTGTCTAAAGGAACAGACAGAATTAGGACATGGGGTGGTATGAATCAGTGTGTATGGAGTTTGAGAAGATTATTGATAAAGACAAAATTACGGTTGGACTGACAGAGGCGAAACATTGGACTGTGAAATGGTAGGACGGGTACACCGATGGATGAATGGATGGCTGGACAAGGGGACATCATGCCCCGGGCGCTACTCACAAAGGAGCGCCAAATCGTACATGGTTTTCGAAAAAAAGGTATTAACAAGTTAAGCTCGATACAGCACTGTGTAGAGGTGGTTGGATATAAAGATAGAAAGACGGGCGATTCACCAGTAGTTAAAAGAAAGTTAAGATTGACAGACGAGGTGACAGATGGACTGGCTGACGGATGGATTGACAGACGGGGTGACAGATGGATTGGCTGACGGATGGATTGACAGACGGGGAGACAGGCTGAATGAAACTCAGACTATTGGATGGATGGAGGAATATTTGAAAAGATAGACCGACAGAAAATGATTAGGCAATAAAGATGGAAAGATGTATTGGCGGGCTATCGGAGAGACACACAGACAGGCAGATGGATGAAAGAATGGTCCAATAAATAGACAGACATTAATTGGGCAGTATTAAAAGAAACACGGATAGACAGACGGAAACACGAGTCAGCAGATGAACGTACAGGTTGACGGACGGATACTGGGACCAATGTCTGGATAGATTGATGGAAGATTGGTCAGACAGACAATTAGCCAGAAGTACAAATTTCGGGTAAACAAAGAGTTTCTCGATCAGAAACATTCCCCTCCCCCCCCCCCCAATCTATCACATATACAGGCAGAAAACTCTAATTTACGTATGCACACAAATCCCCGCTGGTAAAAACATCCAACTGACCATAACAGGACAAAACAGGGCAGTGAAAGAGCCATAAACTTACCGGAGCCTGAGGCTCCCCTCCTCCTCCTCCCCTTCTCTGTCCAGCAAACAAAGATGGCTTTGGGACGGTTCCGTTAGCGAAGGATAGAGAAACTACACACACTAACCCTGTGAGATTTGAGAAGTTTGGAAGTTGGGGGGGGGGGGGGGGAACTATTGAATATGAAAAGATGGGATATATTCTATTTTCTTGTTATGTCATTTTTTTTGGAGAGTATTTGATACTAATTGGGTCGTATGAATGCATATGCCGTTGTTTGGGGGAATTAATGGAAATCAGTGCGCGAATGAAATATTCCGCATACATAATGGGAAAATGAAAAAAAGATGAGCAACGTTCATCTGGATGAGGGGGAGTTGGGAAAGTTGTGTTTTTTAGTGTGTGCATGGGCGTCGCTAGGAATTTTTCCAGGGGGAGCAAATAACAACTTTATGACATTTTTTTTAAATGTAAGGGGGGGGGGAGCTAATGCCCTCCTCTTGTATGACATTTTTTCAAAATGTAGGGGGGGGGGCAAATGCCCCCCATTGCCCTCCCCCCCCCCATGAATACGCCCATGAGTGTGTGTGTTGTTTTTATTTAAGTGTAAGAGTTTGCGCATCTGGTGATGAAGTGGCAAGCCCGAAGTATTATTGGGTTTGTCAGTAAGGGATGTAGCGATTGAACGGGAGATTCAGTCTTTTTAGGAGTGACTGCTGTGTGGGCAAGGAGGGTGGTGGTGGATGGGTGGTAGGGAAGGGGTGGAAGAAGGGTCGGTGGGTTTGTGGGGGGGGGGGGGTAGACAGGGTAAAAAATGATCCGCGTTAACGTGAGTAGCTGTATCAGGAGATGTGTTTGTCATGTTAAAAAGTGCAGGACTTTGTGTGTGTGTGTGAGCATATTTTCATTATTGCAAAGTGCAAGTAAAAACAACATACGTTCGAAGTTCTCAAGCAGTTGGGTATGTGCCCTATCGAAGGCAACGATCGCTTAAATTAAAAAAAAAAAGTTCCCTTTGCCCTAACGGACCATCGAGGCATTTGAAGTGTAGAGTTCCGCATATGAAAGGATTGTGTTTGGCACAACGTTCAGCCGCCTTTAACTTCCCCTGACTTAAGTCAGGTACCTACAGTTCCCCATGATTCATATATGAATCAACCATATTTTCTCATTATTAAAATCTTATTATTAACTTTGGCCTAAAAAGGTGAATGTATTTATTCATGTTAACTCAGAGGGATGTAAAATTACCGGAAAAGCATGCAAAATCAACTTTCGCTTTTTTATTTCCGATCTGATGTTAATAATATTACAAATATAAAAAAAAATAAATTGGGCACTG
>JAGDYQ010000083.1:3325601-3444115 GCA_021962125.1 Bulinus truncatus
CACCATACAGTTCACCTGCATCCTTTGCACCATACAGTTCACCTGCATCCTTTGTACTTAACATCAGGCTTGCGGAGCCGCCAAATTTTTTTTCGGCTCCGGCTCCGGCTCCCACAAATTTGACGGCTCCGGCTCCCTATTAAGATGTATCACACGAGACAAAAAATTTTTTAATTGCGCCACGCAAACATGCCGCTGGTAAAAAGTTATGCAAATTTTGTCGCGTTTACCCCCATAGCAGGCCCGTAGCGTGCGGGGGGGGGCAGGGGGCCGGGACCCCCTGCGTTTTGTCTGGCCCCCTCTGCTTATTTGTTCTACTTAGAAAAATGTATTACCTGCCCCCCCCTGCTATTGCCTGGCCCCTGCTGTAGAATGCCTGGCCCCTGCTGTAGAATTTTCACGCTACGGGGCTGCCCCATAGTCAGGAACTTGAAAAATATACGCATGTCGGTTTTACTAAAAACAAACCATTTCAGTGCATCCAGAATCATATCATTATTTTCGACCGAGGTTTCACTAGTCGCCATTTTCATAAGTAATAAAAAGTTATTTCAATGATCAAATTAGCAAATAGTACAATAATACATTATTTAAAATATTTTAAAGACTTCAGTATTTATATTTATTATTTATAAAGTGACTATTCGGACCCGGGTACCAATAAACTCCGACTTTTATTCGGACCCCGTCCCAATAAAGTCTGATTGTTATTCGGACCCGTGGCAAATATGCACATAGTTTAGCTATAATTAAACTTTATTATTGTTTTTTTTTTATAATTGTTTGAATTGTATGATTTAATCGTTACTCAGTGTCTAGGGTTCCACTAAGCGGACTCTGTATTATATTTTTTTCGGGTTCCGTCTAATAAAATTTAAATATAGCTAAGCTTAGTGCATATTCGCCACGGGTCCGAATAACAATCGGATTTAATTGGGACCCGGGTCCGTATAGCCACAGCCTTATAAATTTATCTGCTCTATTTCAGATATTCTGTTTATAATAAAATTGTTAAATACAGAAAGCGACAATTTTGTTTTTAGTCTATTACAAATTCGCGGCAGCCCCGTAGCGTGAAAATTCTACAGCAGGGGCCAGGCATTCTACAACAGGGGCCAGGCAATAGCAGGGGGGGGCAGGTAATACATTTTACTAAGTAGAGCAAATAAGCAGAGGGGGCCAGACAAAACGCAAGGGGGCTAAGCCCCTCTGGCCCCCACACACGCTACTGGCCTGATTCGCGGTCAAATAATAATACGAAATGACGCGTTCTATTTGTTGTCTTAGTAAAGATGTATTTTAAATGATTGATACAATTATTCTATAAAATAAAACTGTTTTAACTTTGTATATAACAAAATAACATGCCATTAAAAAATTTCAGAGGGTAAACAAGATTTAAAACGAACACAAAACGATTCCCCGTTAAAGATTTCTTGTGGTGATGTGCGTGCACGCTATCATTTTAACGCTGCTACTGTTGTTGCGTTCGTAAAAATAACAACATTTCAAATTGTAGGAGGCAAACAATCAAACAAATTTGGAATTTTAAAGCTAAAAATAAAAAAATTCTGCTGTAAAAAAAAAGCATTTGGGAGCCGTGGAGCCGCCAGATTTTTTCGGTTCCGGCTCCGGCTCCAGCAAAAAGTAGCGGCTCCCGGCTCCTCGGCTCCGGTCCCGGCTCCGTAAGCCTGCTTAACATAACGTCTACATCATTTGTACCTTAGCGTACACAAAAATTTGATGTAGCTGGGATTCAAACATTTTACTTGCAACATGTTATATTACCTATAATCACATTCAAAATAATGGCAGTCAGTAAATTAGACGGATTTATGTTGTACTTTAGCATTTCTCATTTTAGTATTGTTTATTTAAAGCCATGTTTGTTTACAAGTTGTATAGTTATTACATAGCAACCATTAAGGAGACACTTTGTTTTATACGTTTATTCTGCAAGACCTGTCAGTATTCTTCATGTCATGTATGAGGAGATCAGTGGTTGCCAAACTTTCGACACCCGTGTACCCCCATTTTTTGTTTTTCGTTATTCTGAGTACCCCTGGTTAAAGAAAAACAAACTTACATTGTTATTACGGTCTCCCATCGTTTCCCATCATTTCCCCTCATTTCCCATTCTTTCCCATCATTTCCCATTCTTCCTCATCATTTCCAATTCTTCCCCATCATTTCCCATCAACTCCAATCATTTCCCATCATCTCCCATCATTTCCCATCATTTCCCATCATTTCCCCTCTTAACATCATTTACCATCATTTCCCATCATTTCTCATCATTTCCCCTCATTTCCCATCATTTCCCATCATTTCCCCTCTTAACATCATTTCCCATCATTACCCATCATTTCTCATCATTACCCATCATTTCTCATCATTTCCCCTCATTTCCCATCATTTCCCATCATTTCCCCTCTTAACATCATTTCCCATCATATCCCATCTTTTCTCATCATTACCCATCATTTCTCATCATTTCCCATCATTTCCCATCATTTCCCATCCCATCATTTCATAGTTTTCGCTTTAGCCGTGCACTTTGACCTAATGTTTTCAGTCCGGTGCAGCACGAAACCCAGCCAACTCTTCGGGTACCAATTGGGGTAGGAGTGGGAAACACTGTATTAGGGGTATGGCGGATTTATTTCAAGGACTATAATTTGAATTTGAAAATACGGGAGCAGTTGGTGGTGCTAAACGGAGCACTTGCTGGTGCTAAACGGAACAGTTGATGGTGCTAAACGGAGCAGTTGATGGTGCTAAACGGAACAGTTGATGGTGCTAAACGGAACAGTTGATGGTGCTAAACGGAGCAGTTGATGGTGCTAAAACGGAACAGTTGATGGTGCTAAACGGAACAGTTGATGGTGCTAAACGGAGCAGTTGATGGTGCTAAACGGAACAGTTGATGGTGCTAAACGGAACAGTTGATGGTGCTAAACGGAACAGTTGATGGTGCTAAACGGAGCAGTTGATGGTGCTAAACGGAACAGTTGATGGTGCTAAACGGAACAGTTGATGGTGCTAAACGGAGCAGTTGATGGTGCTAAACAAGTAAAATTTCTTTAAAACAGTCCGTTTGACCGAAACATGGTGTGTAATGGGGAAATCGAGACATTTAGATTACTGTCTTCTATACATTTAGTCTATTTCTCCATGACTTTAGTCCGCTTTAGCTGGCTGGTAGACTAGTACATAAATATTACTTTCTCAATTTGACAGTGTACCGAACATTGCTGTATTTCACTTCCTGCTACTGGTAGCCAAAAGAAATGATACTTTCAAATATGATTCAGAAAGTTTACGTCCGTAAGTAACAAACTGAACTGAAAAGTACTAGATGAAATCTGATTGATTTAATGACTTGAACAGTACTTACTCGATGAATTATGATTGATTAAATGAATTGAACAGTACTAAATGAATTCATGGTTATTTACTGAATTGAACAGTACTAGATGAATTCTGATTGAATTATTTATACATTTGCAGAAATGTGACCAATGTTTACCTTGAAAATCCTTGCATGCCCCACCCCACACCATCCCAATAATTAACTTTCATTTCTGACGTTGAAGAGACCTCCACATCGACACTTGCTAATTTAGTCCAAAAATATATTTTAAATTTTGCCTTGGGCTTAAAAAAAAGCGCTTTAAGAACCACTCTGGATACATGGGGGACAAAAGAGGATACAATAAAAACGTTGTGTATTTACATAAAAATACGTTCAGCTCTGAATCAGGTACATCCTGTGAGTGTAATGGGAAGAAGGTGTTTCAACACCCTAGTAGATACACCCCCGGAGCTACAATGTGGGACAACCCCCCACTACTCGGCCCCGCATGCTGGAGCTAGCCAAAAAGCACCAGACCTTCCCTAATTCCTGGGAGTTTTCGCTTCACCCATCCCAGCACCATCGACACGTCATCTATTCGCTTCACCCATCCCAGCACCATCGACACGTCATCTATTCGCTTCACCCATCCCAGCACCATCGACAGGTCATCTATTCGCTTCACCCATCCCAGCACCATCGACAGGTCATCTATTCGCTTCACCCATCCCAGCACCATCGACACGTCATCTATTCGCTTCACCCATCCCAGCACCATCGACACGTCATCTATTCGCTTCACCCATCCCAGCACCATCGACAGGTCATCTATTCGCTTCACCCATCCCAGCACCATCGACACGTCATCTATTCGCTTCACCCATCCCAGCACCATCAACACGTCATCTATTCGCTTCACCCATCCCAGCACCATCGACATGTCATCTATTCGCTTCACCCATCCCAGCACCATCGACACGTCATCTATTCGCTTCACCCATCCCAGCACCATCGACAGGTCATTTATTCGCTTCACCCATCCCAGCACAATCGACATGTCATCTATTCGCTTCACCCATCCCAGCACCATCGACAGGTCATCTATTCATGTCACCCATCCCAGCACCATCGACACGTCATCTATTCGCTTCACCCATCCCAGCACCATCGACACGTCATCTATTCGCTTCACCCATCCCAGCACCATCGACAGGTCATCTATTCGCTTCACCCATCCCAGCACCATCGACAGGTCATCTATTCGCTTCACCCATCCCAGCACCATCGACACGTCATCTATTCGCTTCACCCATCCCAGCACCATCGACACGTCATTTATTCGCTTCACCCATCCCAGCACCATCGACAGGTCATCTATTCGCTTCACCCATCCCAGCACCATCGACAGGTCATCTATTCGCTTCACCCATCCCAGCACCATCGACACGTCATCTATTCGCTTCACCCATCCCAGCACCATCGACACGTCATCTATTCGCTTCACCCATCCCAGCACCATCGACACGTCATCTATTCGCTTCACCCATCCCAGCACCATCGACAGGTCATCTATTCGCTTCACCCATCCCAGCACCATCGACACGTCATCTATTCGCTTCACCCATCCCAGCACCATCGACAAGTCATCTATTCGCTTCACCCATCCCAGCACAATCGACATGTCATCTATTCGCTTCACCCATCCCAGCACCATCGACACGTCATCTATTCGCATCACCCATCCCAGCACCATCGACAGGTCATTTATTCGCTTCACCCATCCCAGCACAATCGACATGTCATCTATTCGCTTCACCCATCCCAGCACCATCGACAGGTCATCTATTCATGTCACCATCCCAGCACCATCGACACGTCATCTATTCGCTTCACCCATCCCAGCACCATCGACACGTCATCTATTCGCTTCACCCATCCCAGCACCATCGACAGGTCATCTATTCGCGTCACCCATCCCAGCACCATCGACAGGTCATCTATTCGCTTCACCCATCCCAGCACCATCGACACGTCATCTATTCGCTTCACCCATCCCAGCACCATCGACACGTCATTTATTCGCTTCACCCATCCAGCACCATCGACAGGTCATCTATTCGCTTCACCCATCCCAGCACCATCGACACGTCATCTATTCGCTTCACCCATCCCAGCACCATCGATACGTCATCTATTCGCTTCACCCATCCCAGCACCATCGACACGTCATCTATTCGCTTCACCCATCCCAGCACCATCGACAGGTCATCTATTCGCTTCACCCATCCCAGCACCATCGACACGTCATCTATTCGCTTCACCCATCCCAGCACCATCGACACGTCATTTATTCGCTTCACCCATCCCAGCACCATCGACAGGTCATCTATTCGCTTCACCCATCCCAGCACCATCGACATGTCATTTATTCGCTTCACCCATCCCAGCACCATCGACACGTCATCTATTCGCTTCACCCATCCCAGCACCATCGACAGGTCATCTATTCGCTTCACCCATCCCAGCACCATCGACACGTCATCTATTCGCTTCACCCATCCCAGCACCATCGACACGTCATCTATTCGCTTCACCCATCCCAGCACCATCGACACGTCATCTATTCGCTTCACCCATCCCAGCACCATCGACACGTCATCTATTCGCTTCACCCATCCCAGCACCATCGACACGTCATCTATTCGCTTCACCTATCCCAGCACCATCGACACGTCATCTATTCGCTTCACCCATCCCAGCACCATCGACAGGTCATTTATTCGCTTCACCCATCCCAGCACCATCGACACGTCATCTATTCGCTTCACCCATCCCAGCACCATCGACACGTCATCTATTCGCTTCACCCATCCCAGCACCATCGACAGGTCATCTATTCGCTTCACCCATCCCAGCACCATCGACACGTCATCTATTCGCTTCACCCATCCCAGCACCATCAACACGTCATCTATTCGCTTCACCCATCCCAGCACCATCGACAGGTCATCTATTCGCTTCACCCAGCCCAGCACCATCGACAGGTCATCTATTCGCTTCACCCATCCCAGCACCATCGATACGTCATCTATTCGCTTCACCCATCCCAGCACCATCGACAAGTCATCTATTCGCTTCTCCCATCCCAGCACAATCGACATGTCATCTATTCGCTTCACCCATCCCAGCACCATCGACACGTCATCTATTCGCATCACCCATCCCAGCACCATCGACAGGTCATTTATTCGCTTCACCCATCCCAGCACCATCGACAGGTCATCTATTCGCTTCACCCATCCCAGCACCATCGACACGTAATCTATTCGCTTCACCCATCCCAGCACCATCAACACGTCATCTATTCGCTTCACCCATCCCAGCACAATCGACATGTCATCTATTCGCTTCACCCATCCCAGCACCATCGACACGTCATCTATTCGCATCACCCATCCCAGCACCATCGACAGGTCATTTATTCGCTTCACCCATCCCAGCACAATCGACATGTCATCTATTCGCTTCACCCATCCCAGCACCATCGACACGTCATCTATTCGCTTCACCCATCCCAGCACCATCGACACGTCATCTATTCGCTTCACCCATCCCAGCACCATCGACAGGTCATCTATTCGCTTCACCCATCCCAGCACCATCGACATGTCATTTATTCGCTTCACCCATCCCAGCACCATCGACACGTCATCTATTCGCTTCACCCATCCCAGCACCATCGACAGGTCATCTATTCGCTTCACCCATCCCAGCACCATCGACACGTCATCTATTCGCTTCACCCATCCCAGCACCATCGACACGTCATCTATTCGCTTCACCCATCCCAGCACCATCGACAGGTCATCTATTCGCTTCACCCATCCCAGCACCATCGACATGTCATCTTTTCGCTTCACCCATCCCAGCACCATCGACACGTCATCTATTCGCTTCACCCATCCCAGCACCATCGACACGTCATCTATTCGCTTCACCCATCCCAGCACCATCGACACGTCATCTATTCATGTCACCCATCCCAGCACCATCGACACGTCATCTATTCGCTTCACCCATCCCAGCACCATCGACACGTCATCTATTCGCTTCACCCATCCCAGCACCATCGACACGTCATCTATTCGCTTCACCCATCCCAGCACCATCGACAGGTCATTTATTCGCTTCACCCATCCCAGCACCATCGACACGTCATCTATTCGCTTCCCCATCCCAGCACCATCGACACGTCATCTATTCGCTTCACCCATCCCAGCACCATCGACAGGTCATCTATTCGCTTCACCCATCCCAGCACCATCGACACGTCATCTATTCGCTTCACCCATCCCAGCACCATCAACACGTCATCTATTCGCTTCACCCATCCCAGCACCATCGACAGGTCATCTATTCGCTTCACCCAGCCCAGCACCATCGACAGGTCATCTATTCGCTTCACCCATCCCAGCACCATCGATACGTCATCTATTCGCTTCACCAATCCCAGCACCATCGACAAGTCATCTATTCGCTTCTCCCATCCCAGCACAATCGACATGTCATCTATTCGCTTCACCCATCCCAGCACCATCGACACGTCATCTATTCGCATCACCCATCCCAGCACCATCGACAGGTCATTTATTCGCTTCACCCATCCCAGCACCATCGACATGTCATCTATTCGCTTCACCCATCTCAGCACCATCGACAGGTCATCTATTCATGTCACCCATCCCAGCACCATCGACACGTCATCTATTCGCTTCACCCATCCCAGCACCATCGACACGTCATCTATTCGCTTCACCCATCCCAGCACCATCGACAGGTCATCTATTCGCGTCACCCATCCCAGCACCATCGACAGGTCATCTATTCGCTTCACCCATCCCAGCACCATCGACACGTCATCTATTCGCTTCACCCATCCCAGCACCATCGACACGTCATTTATTCGCTTCACCCATCCCACCACCATCGACAGGTCATCTATTCGCTTCACCCATCCCAGCACCATCGACACGTAATCTATTCGCTTCACCCATCCCAGCACCATCAACACGTCATCTATTCGCTTCACCCATTCCAGCACAATCGACATGTCATCTATTCGCTTCACCCATCCCAGCACCATCGACACGTCATCTATTCGCATCACCCATCCCAGCACCATCGACAGGTCATTTATTCGCTTCACCCATCCCAGCACAATCGACATGTCATCTATTCGCTTCACCCATCCCAGCACCATCGACAGGTCATCTATTCATGTCACCCATCCCAGCACCATCGACACGTCATCTATTCGCTTCACCCATCCCAGCACCATCGACACGTCATCTATTCGCTTCACCCATCCCAGCACCATCGACAGGTCATCTATTCGCGTCACCCATCCCAGCACCATCGACAGGTCATCTATTCGCTTCACCCATCCCAGCACCATCGACACGTGATCTATTCGCTTCACCCATCCCAGCACCATCGACACGTCATATATTCGCTTCACCCATCCCAGCACCATCGACAGGTCATCTATTCGCTTCACCCATCCCAGCACCATCGAAAGGTCATCTATTCGCTTCACCCATCCCAGCACCATCGACACGTCATCTATTCGCTTCACCCATCCCAGCACCATCGACACGTCATCTATTCGCTTCACCCATCCCAGCACCATCGACACGTCATCTATTCGCTTCACCCATCCCAGCACCATCGAAAGGTCATCTATTCGCTTCACCCATCCCAGCACCATCGACACGTTATCTATTTGCTTCACCCATCCCAGCACCATCGACATGTCATCTATTCGCTTCACCCATCCCAGCACCATCGACACGTCATCTATTCGCTTCACCCATTTCAGCACCATCGACACGTCATCTATTCGCTTCACCCTTCCCAGCACCATCGACACGTCATCTATTTGCTTCACCCATCCCAGCACCATCGACGCGTCATCTATTCGCTTCACCCATCCCAGCACCATCGACACGTCATCTATTCGCTTCACCCATCCCAGCACCATCGACAGGTCATCTATTCGCTTCACCCAACCCAGCACCATCGACAGGTCATCTATTCGCTTCACCCATCCCAGCACCATCGATACGTCATCTATTCGCTTCACCCATCCCAGCACCATCGACAAGTCATCTATTCGCTTCACCCATCCCAGCACAATCGACATGTCATCTATTCGCTTCACCCATCCCAGCACCATCGACACGTCATCTATTCGCATCACCCATCCCAGCACCATCGACAGGTCATTTATTCGCTTCACCCATCCCAGCACAATCGACATGTCATCTATTCGCTTCACCCATCTCAGCACCATCGACAGGTCATCTATTCATGTCACCCATCCCAGCACCATCGACACGTCATCTATTCGCTTCACCCATCCCAGCACCATCGACACGTCATCTATTCGCTTCACCCATCCCAGCACCATCGACACGTCATCTATTCGCTTCACCCATCCCAGCACCATCGACAGGTCATCTATTCGCGTCACCCGTCCCAGCACCATCGACAGGTCATCTATTCGCTTCACCCATCCCAGCACCATCGACACGTCATCTATTCGCTTCACCCATCCCAGCACCATCGACACGTCACTTATTCGCTTCACCCATCCCAGCACCATCGACAGGTCATCTATTCGCTTTACCCATCCCAGCACCATCGACACGTCATCTATTCGCTTCACCCATCCCAGCACCATCGACACGTCATCTATTCGCTTCACCCATCCCAGCATCATCGACACGTCATCTATTTGCTTCACCCATCCCAGCACCATCGACAGGTCATCTATTCGCTTCACCCATCCCAGCACCATCGACATGTCATTTATTCGCTTCACCCATCCCAGCACCATCGACAGGTCATCTATTCGCTTCACCCATCCCAGCACCATCGACATGTCATCTATTCGCTTCACCCATCCCAGCACCATCGACACGTCATCTATTCGCTTCACCCATCCCAGCACCATCGACAGGTCATCTATTCGCTTCACCCATCCCAGCACCATCGACACGTCATCTATTCATGTCACCCATCCCAGCACCATCGACACGTCATCTATTCGCTTCACCCATCCCAGCACCATCGACATGTCATCTATTCGCTTCACCCATCCCAGCACCATCGACACGTCATCTATTTGCTTCACCCATCCCAGCACCATCGACAGGTCATCTATTCGCTTCACCCATCCCAGCACCATCGACACGTCATCTATTCATGTCACCCATCCCAGCACCATCGACACGTCATCTATTCGCTTCACCCATCCCAGCACCATCGACACGTCATCTATTCGCTTCACCTATCCCAGCACCATCGACACGTCATCTATTCGCTTCACCCATCCCAGCACCATCGACAGGTCATTTATTCGCTTCACCCATCCCAGCACCATCGACACGTCATCTATTCGCTTCCCCATCCCAGCACCATCGACACGTCATCTATTCGCTTCACCCGTCCCAGCACCATCGACATGTCATCTATTCGCTTCACCCAACCCAGCACCATCGACAGGTCATCTATTCGCTTCACCCATCCCAGCACCATCGAAACGTCATCTATTCGCTTCACCCATCCCAGCACCATCGACAAGTCATCTATTCGCTTCTCCCATCCCAGCACAATCGACATGTCATCTATTCGCTTCACCCATCCCAGCACCATCGACACGTCATCTATTCGCATCACCCATCCCAGCACCATCGACAGGTCATTTATTCGCTTCACCCATCCCAGCACAATCGACATGTCATCTATTCGCTTCACCCCTCTCAGCACCATCGACAGGTCATCTATTCATGTCACCCATCCCAGCACCATCGACACGTCATCTATTCGCTTCACCCATCCCAGCACCATCGACACGTCATCTATTCGCTTCACCCATCCCAGCACCATCGACACGTCATCTATTCGCTTCACCCATCCCAGCACCATCGACAGGTCATCTATTCGCTTCACCCGTCCCAGCACCATCGACAGGTCATCTATTCGCTTCACCCATCCCAGCACCATCGACACGTCATCTATTCGCTTCACCCATCCCAGCACCATCGACACGTCACGTATTCGCTTCACCCATCCCAGCACCATCGACAGGTCATCTATTCGCTTTACCCATCCCAGCACCATCGACACGTCATCTATTCGCTTCACCCATCCCAGCACCATCGACACGTCATCTATTCGCTTCACCCATCCCAGCATCATCGACACGTCATCTATTTGCTTCACCCATCCCAGCACCATCGACAGGTCATCTATTCGCTTCACCCATCCCAGCACCATCGACATGTCATTTATTCGCTTTACCCATCCCAGCACCATCGACACGTCATCTATTCGCTTCACCCATCCCAGCACCATCGACACGTCATCTATTCGCTTCACCCATCCCAGCATCATCGACACGTCATCTATTTGCTTCACCCATCCCAGCACCATCGACAGGTCATCTATTCGCTTCACCCATCCCAGCACCATCGACATGTCATCTATTCGCTTCACCCATCCCAGCACCATCGACAGGTCATCTATTCGCTTCACCCATCCCAGCACCATCGACAGGTCATCTATTCGCTTCACCCATCCCAGCACCATCGACACGTCATCTATTCGCTTCACCCATCCCAGCACCATCGACACGTCATCTATTCGCTTCACCCATCCCAGCACCATCGACAGGTCATCTATTCGCTTCACCCATCCCAGCACCATCGACATGTCATCTATTCGCTTCACCCATCCCAGCACCATCGACACGTCATCTATTCGCTTCACCCATCCCAGCACCATCGACAGGTCATCTATTCGCTTCACCCATCCCAGCACCATCGACACGTCATCTATTCATGTCACCCATCCCAGCACCATCGACACGTCATCTATTCGCTTCACCCATCCCAGCACCATCGACACGTCATCTATTCGCTTCACCTATCCCAGCACCATCGACACGTCATCTATTCGCTTCACCCATCCCAGCACCATCGACAGGTCATTTATTCGCTTCACCCATCCCAGCACCATCGACACGTCATCTATTCGCTTCCCCATCCCAGCACCATCGACACGTCATCTATTCGCTTCACCCATCCCAGCACCATCGACAGGTCATCTATTCGCTTCACCCATCCCAGCACCATCGACACGTCATCTATTCGCTTCACCCATCCCAGCACCATCGATACGTCATCTATTCGCTTCACCCATCCCAGCACCATCGACAAGTCATCTATTCGCTTCTCCCATCCCAGCACAATCGACATGTCATCTATTCGCTTCACCCATCCCAGCACCATCGACACGTCATCTATTCGCATCACCCATCCCAGCACCATCGACAGGTCATTTATTCGCTTCACCCATCCCAGCACAATCGACATGTCATCTATTCGCTTCACCCATCTCAGCACCATCGACAGGTCATCTATTCATGTCACCCATCCCAGCACCATCGACACGTCATCTATTCGCTTCACCCATCCCAGCACCATCGACACGTCATCTATTCGCTTCACCCATCCCAGCACCATCGACACGTCATCTATTCGCTTCACCCATCCCAGCACCATCGACAGGTCATCTATTCGCGTCACCCGTCCCAGCACCATCGACAGGTCATCTATTCGCTTCACCCATCCCAGCACCATCGACACGTCATCTATTCGCTTCACCCATCCCAGCACCATCGACACGTCACTTAATCGCTTCACCCATCCCAGCACCATCGACAGGTCATCTATTCGCTTTACCCATCCCAGCACCATCGACACGTCATCTATTCGCTTCACCCATCCCAGCACCATCGACACGTCATCTATTCGCTTCACCCATCCCAGCACCATCGACACGTCATCTATTTGCTTCACCCATCCCAGCACCATCGACAGGTCATCTATTCGCTTCACCCATCCCAGCACCATCGACATGTCATTTATTCGCTTCACCCATCCCAGCACCATCGACAGGTCATCTATTCGCTTCACCCATCCCAGCACCATCGACAGGTCATCTATTCGCTTCACCCATCCCAGCACCATCGACACGTCATCTATTCGCTTCACCCATCCCAGCACCATCGACACGTCATCTATTCGCTTCACCCATCCCAGCACCATCGACAGGTCATCTATTCGCTTCACCCATCCCAGCACCATCGACATGTCATCTGTACGCTTCACCCATCCCAGCACCATCGACACGTCATCTATTCGCTTCACCCATCCCAGCACCATCGACAGGTCATCTATTCGCTTCACCCATCCCAGCACCATCGACACGTCATCTATTCGCTTCACCCATCCCAGCACCATCGACACGTCATCTATTCGCTTCACCCATCCCAGCACCATCGACACGTCATCTATTCGCTTCACCCATCCCAGCACCATCGACATGTCATCTATTCGCTTCACCCATCCCAGCACCATCGACACGTCATCTATTCGCTTCACCCATCCCAGCACCATCGACAGGTCATCTATTCGCTTCACCCATCCCAGCACCATCGACACGTCATCTATTCATGTCACCCATCCCAGCACCATCGACACGTCATCTATTCGCTTCACCCATCCCAGCACCATCGACACGTCATCTATTCGCTTCACCTATCCCAGCACCATCGACACGTCATCTATTCGCTTCACCCATCCCAGCACCATCGACAGGTCATTTATTCGCTTCACCCATCCCAGCACCATCGACACGTCATCTATTCGCTTCCCCATCCCAGCACCATCGACACGTCATCTATTCGCTTCACCCATCCCAGCACCATCGACAGGTCATCTATTCGCTTCACCCATCCCAGCACCATCGACACGTCATCTATTCGCTTCACCCATCCCAGCACCATCGATACGTCATCTATTCGCTTCACCCATCCCAGCACCATCGACAAGTCATCTATTCATGTCACCCATCCCAGCACCATCGACACGTCATCTATTCGCTTCACCCATCCCAGCACCATCGACACGTCATCTATTCGCTTCACCCATCCCAGCACCATCGACAGGTCATCTATTCGCGTCACCCATCCCAGCACCATCGACAGGTCATCTATTCGCTTCACCCATCCCAGCACCATCGACACGTCATCTATTCGCTTCACCCATCCCAGCACCATCGACACGTCATTTATTCGCTTCACCCATCCCAGCACCATCGACACGTCATCTATTCGCTTCACCCATCCCAGCACAATCGACATGTCATCTATTCGCTTCACCCATCCCAGCACCATCGACAGGTCATCTATTCATGTCACCCATCCCAGCACCATCGACACGTCATCTATTCGCTTCACCCATCCCAGCACCATCGACACGTCATCTATTCGCTTCACCCATCCCAGCACCATCGACAGGTCATCTATTCGCGTCACCCATCCCAGCACCATCGACAGGTCATCTATTCGCTTCACCCATCCCAGCACCATCGACACGTCATCTATTCGCTTCAACCATCCCAGCACCATCGACACGTCATCTATTCGCTTCACCCATCCCAGCACCATCGACAGGTCATCTATTCGCTTCACCCATCCCAGCACCATCGACACGTTATCTATTTGCTTCACCCATCCCAGCACCATCGACATGTCATCTATTCGCTTCACCCATCCCAGCACCATCGACACGTCATCTATTCGCTTCACCCATTTCAGCACCATCGACACGTCATCTATTCGCTTCACCCATCCCAGCACCATCGACACGTCATCTATTTGCTTCACCCATCCCAGCACCATCGACGCGTCATCTATTCGCTTCACCCATCCCAGCACCATCGACACGTCATCTATTCGCTTCACCCATCCCAGCACCATCGACAGGTCATCTATTCGCTTCACCCAACCCAGCACCATCGACAGGTCATCTATTCGCTTCACCCATCCCAGCACCATCGATACGTCATCTATTCGCTTCACCCATCCCAGTACCATCGACAAGTCATCTATTCGCTTCACCCATCCCAGCACCATCGACATGTCATCTATTCGCTTCACCCATCCCAGCACCATCGACACGTCATCTATTCGCATCACCCATCCCAGCACCATCGACAGGTCATTTATTCGCTTCACCCATCCCAGCACAATCGACATGTCATCTATTCGCTTCACCCATCTCAGCACCATCGACAGGTCATCTATTCCTGTCACCCATCCCAGCACCATCGACACGTCATCTATTCGCTTCACCCATCCCAGCACCATCGACACGTCATCTATTCGCTTCACCCATCCCAGCACCATCGACACGTCATCTATTCGCTTCACCCATCCCAGCACCATCGACAGGTCATCTATTCGCGTCACCCGTCCCAGCACCATCGACAGGTCATCTATTCGCTTCACCCATCCCAGCACCATCGACACGTCATCTATTCGCTTCACCCATCCCAGCACCATCGACACGTCACTTATTCGCTTCACCCATCCCAGCACCATCGACAGGTCATCTATTCGCTTTACCCATCCCAGCACCATCGACACGTCATCTATTCGCTTCACCCATCCCAGCACCATCGACACGTCATCTATTCGCTTCACCCATCCCAGCATCATCGACACGTCATCTATTTGCTTCACCCATCCCAGCACCATCGACAGGTCATCTATTCGCTTCACCCATCCCAGCACCATCGACATGTCATTTATTCGCTTCACCCATCCCAGCACCATCGACAGGTCATCTATTCGCTTCACCCATCCCAGCACCATCGACAGGTCATCTATTCGCTTCACGCATCCCAGCACCATCGACACGTCATCTATTCGCTTCACCCATCCCAGCACCATCGACACGTCATCTATTCGCTTCACCCATCCCAGCACCATCGACAGGTCATCTATTCGCTTCACCCATCCCAGCACCATCGACATGTCATCTATTCGCTTCACCCATCCCAGCACCATCGACACGTCATCTATTCGCTTCACCCATCCCAGCACCATCGACAGGTCATCTATTCGCTTCACCCATCCCAGCAACATCGACACGTCATCTAATCATGTCACCCATCCCAGCACCATCGACACGTCATCTATTCGCTTCACCCATCCCAGCACCATCGACACGTCATCTATTCGCTTCACCCATCCCAGCACCATCGACACGTCATCTATTCGCTTCACCCATCCCAGCACCATCGACAGGTCATTTATTCGCTTCACCCATCCCAGCACCATCGACACGTAATCTATTCGCTTCCCCATCCCAGCACCATCGACACGTCATCTATTCGCTTCACCCATCCCAGCACCATCGACAGGTCATCTATTCGCTTCACCCATCCCAGCACCATCGACACGTCATCTATTCGCTTCACCCATCCCAGCACCATCAACACGTCATCTTTTCGCTTCACCCATCCCAGCACAATCGACATGTCATCTATTCGCTTCACCCATCCCAGCACCATCGACACGTCATCTATTCGCTTCACCCATCCCAGCACCATCGACAGGTCATCTATTCGCTTCACCCAACCCAGCACCATCGACAGGTCATCTATTCGCTTCACCCATCCCAGCACCATCGATACGTCATCTATTCGCTTCACCCATCCCAGCACCATCGACAAGTCATCTATTCGCTTCTCCCATCCCAGCACAATCGACATGTCATCTATTCGCTTCACCCATCCCAGCACCATCGACACGTCATCTATTCGCTTCACCCATCCCAGCACCATCGACAGGTCATTTATTCGCTTCACCCATCCCAGCACAATCGACATGTCATCTATTCGCTTCACCCATCTCAGCACCATCGACAGGTCATCTATTCATGTCACCCATCCCAGCACCATCGACACGTCATCTATTCGCTTCACCCATCCCAGCACCATCGACACGTCATCTATTCGCTTCACCCATCCCAGCACCATCGACAGGTCATCTATTCGCGTCACCCATCCCAGCACCATCGACAGGTCATCTATTCGCTTCACCCATCCCAGCACCATCGACACGTCATCTATTCGCTTCACCCATCCCAGCACCATCGACACGTCATCTATTCGCTTCACCCATCCCAGCACCATCGACAGGTCATCTATTCGCTTTACCCATCCCAGCACCATCGACACGTCATCTATTCGCTTCACCCATCCCAGCACCATCGACACGTCATCTATTCGCTTCACCCATCCCAGCACCATCGACACGTCATCTATTCGCTTCACCCATCCCAGCACCATCGACAGGTCATCTATTCGCTTCACCCATCCCAGCACCATCGACATGTCATTTATTCGCTTCACCCATCCCAGCACCATCGACACGTCATCTATTCGCTTCACCCATCCCAGCACCATCGACAGGTCATCTATTCGCTTCACCCATCCCAGCACCATCGACACGTCATCTATTCGCTTCACCCATCCCAGCACCATCGACACGTCATCTATTCGCTTCACCCATCCCAGCACCATCGACAGGTCATCTATTCGCTTTACCCATCCCAGCACCATCGACATGTCATCTATTCGCTTCACCCATCCCAGCACCATCGACACGTCATCTATTCGCTTCACCCATCCCAGCACCATCGACAGGTCATCTATTCGCTTCACCCATCCCAGCACCATCGACACGTCATCTATTCATGTCACCCATCCCAGCACCATCGACACGTCATCTATTCGCTTCACCCATCCCAGCACCATCGACACGTCATCTATTCGCTTCACCTATCCCAGCACCATCGACACGTCATCTATTCGCTTCACCCATCCCAGCACCATCGACACGTCATTTATTCGCTTCACCCATCCCAGCACCATCGACACGTCATCTATTCGCTTCCCCATCCCAGCACCATCGACACGTCATCTATTCGCTTCACCCATCCCAGCACTATCGACAGGTCATCTATTCGCTTCACCCATCCCAGCACCATCGACACGTCATCTATTCGCTTCACCCATCCCAGCACCATCAACACGTCATCTATTCGCTTCACCCATCCCAGCACAATCGACATGTCATCTATTCGCTTCACCCATCCCAGCACCATCGACACGTCATCTATTCGCATCACCCATCCCAGCACCATCGACAGGTCATTTATTCGCTTCACCCATCCCAGCACAATCGACAAGTCATCTATTCGCTTCACCCATCCCAGCACCATCGACAGGTCATCTATTCATGTCACCCATCCCAGCACCATCGACACGTCATTTATTCGCTTCACCCATCCCAGCACCATCGACAGGTCATCTATTCGCTTCACCCATCCCAGCACCATCGACACGTCATCTATTCGCTTCACCCATCCCAGCACCATCGACACGTCATCTATTCGCTTCACCCATCCCAGCACCATCGACACGTCATCTATTCGCTTCACCCATTTCAGCACCATCGACACGTCATCTATTCGCTTCACCCATCCCAGCACCATCGACACGTCATCTATTCGCTTCACCCATCACAGCACCATCGACACGTCATCTATTCGCTTCACCCATCCCAGCACCATCGACAGGTCATCTATTCGCTTCACCCATCCCAGCACCATCGACACGTCATTTATTCGCTTCACCCATCCCAGCACCATCGACAGGTCATCTATTCGCTTCACCCATCCCAGCACCATCGACACGTCATCTATTCGCTTCACCCATCCCAGCACCATCGACACGTCATCTATTCGCTTCACCCATCCCAGCACCATCGACACGTCATCTATTCGCTTCACCCATCCCAGCACCATCAACACGTCATCTATTCGCTTCACCCATCCCAGCTCAATCGACATGTCATCTATTCGCTTCACCCATCCCAGCACCATCGACACGTCATCTATTCGCTTCACCCATCCCAGCACCATCGACAGGTCATCTATTCGCTTCACCCAACCCAGCACCATCGACACGTCATCTATTCGCTTCACCCATCCCAGCACCATCGACAGGTCATCTATTCGCTTCACCCAACCCAGCACCATCGACAGGTCATCTATTCGCTTCACCCATCCCAGCACAATCGACACGTCATCTATTCGCATCACCCATCCCAGCACCATCGACAGGTCATTTATTCGCTTCACCCATCCCAGCACCATCGACATGTCATCTATTCGCTTCACCCATCTCAGCACCATCGACAGGTCATCTATTCATGTCACCCATCCCAGCACCATCGACACGTCATCTATTCGCTTCACCCATCCCAGCACCATCGACACGTCATCTATTCGCTTCACCCATCCCAGCACCATCGACAGGTCATCTATTCGCGTCACCCATCCCAGCACCATCGACAGGTCATCTATTCGCTTCACCCATCCCAGCACCATCGACACGTCATCTATTCGCTTCACCCATCCCAGCACCATCGACACGTCATCTATTCGCTTCACCCATCCCAGCACCATCGACACGTCATCTATTCGCTTCACCCATCCCAGCACCATCGACAGGTCATCTATTCGCTTCACCCATCCCAGCACCATCGACATGTCATCTATTCGCTTCACCCATCCCAGCACCATCGACACGTCATCTATTCGCTTCACCCATCCCAGCACCATCGACAGGTCATCTATTCGCTTCACCCATCCCAGCACCATCGACACGTCATCTATTCGCTTCACCCATCCCAGCACCATCGACAGGTCATCTATTCGCTTCACCCATCCCAGCACCATCGACACGTCATCTATTCGCTTCACCCATCCCAGCACCATCGACACGTCATCTATTCGCTTCACCCATCCCAGCACCATCGACAGGTCATCTATTCGCTTTACCCATCCCAGCACCATCGACATGTCATCTATTCGCTTCACCCATCCCAGCACCATCGACACGTCATCTATTCGCTTCACCCATCCCAGCACCATCGACAGGTCATCTATTCGCTTCACCCATCCCAGCACCATCGACACGTCATCTATTCATGTCACCCATCCCAGCACCATCGACACGTCATCTATTCGCTTCACCCATCCCAGCACCATCGACACGTCATCTATTCGCTTCACCCATCCCAGCACCATCGACAGGTCATCTATTCGCTTCACCCATCCCAGCACCATCGACACGTCATCTATTCGCTTCACCCATCCCAGCACCATCAACACGTCATCTATTCGCTTCACCCATCCCAGCACCATCGACACGTCATCTATTCGCTTCACCTATCCCAGCACCATCGACACGTCATCTATTCGCTTCACCCATCCCAGCACCATCGACACGTCATCTATTCGCTTCACCCATCCCAGCACCATCGACAGGTCATTTATTCGCTTCACCCATCCCAGCACCATCGACACGTCATCTATTCGCTTCACCCATCCCAGCACCATCGACAGGTCATCTATTCGCTTCACCCATCCCAGCACCATCGACACGTCATCTATTCGCTTCACCCATCCCAGCACCATCGACACGTCATCTATTCGCTTCACCCATCCCAGCACCATCGACAGGTCATCTATTCGCTTCACCCATCCCAGCACCATCGACATGTCATCTACTCGCTTCACCCATCCCAGCACCATCGACACGTCATCTATTCGCTTCACCCATCCCAGCACCATCGACAGGTCATCTATTCGCTTCACCCATCCCAGCACCATCGACACGTCATCTATTCATGTCACCCATCCCAGCACCATCGACACGTCATCTATTCGCTTCACCCATCCCAGCACCATCGACACGTCATCTATTCGCTTCACCTATCCCAGCACCATCGACACGTCATCTATTCGCTTCACCCATCCCAGCACCATCGACACGTCATTTATTCGCTTCACCCATCCCAGCACCATCGACACGTCATCTATTCGCTTCCCCATCCCAGCACCATCGACACGTCATCTATTCGCTTCACCCATCCCAGCACTATCGACAGGTCATCTATTCGCTTCACCCATCCCAGCACCATCGACACGTCATCTATTCGCTTCACCCATCCCAGCACCATCAACACGTCATCTATTCGCTTCACCCATCCCAGCACAATCGACATGTCATCTATTCGCTTCACCCATCCCAGCACCATCGACACGTCATCTATTCGCATCATCCATCCCAGCACCATCGACAGGTCATTTATTCGCTTCACCCATCCCAGCACAATCGACATGTCATCTATTCGCTTCACCCATCCCAGCACCATCGACAGGTCATCTATTCATGTCACCCATCCCAGCACCATCGACACGTCATTTATTCGCTTCACCCATCCCAGCACCATCGACAGGTCATCTATTCGCTTCACCCATCCCAGCACCATCGACACGTCATCTATTCGCTTCACCCATCCCAGCACCATCGACACGTCATCTATTCGCTTCACCCATCCCAGCACCATCGACACGTCATCTATTCGCTTCACCCATTTCAGCACCATCGACACGTCATCTATTCGCTTCACCCATCCCAGCACCATCGACACGTCATCTATTCGCTTCACCCATCCCAGCACCATCGACACGTCATCTATTCGCTTCACCCATCCCAGCACCATCGACAGGTCATCTATTCGCTTCACCCATCCCAGCACCATCGACACGTCATTTATTCGCTTCACCCATCCCAGCACCATCGACAGGTCATCTATTCGCTTCACCCATCCCAGCACCATCGACACGTCATCTATTCGCTTCACCCATCCCAGCACCATCGACACGTCATCTATTCGCTTCACCCATCCCAGCACCATCGACACGTCATCTATTCGCTTCACCCATCCCAGCACCATCAACACGTCATCTATTCGCTTCACCCATCCCAGCTCAATCGACATGTCATCTATTCGCTTCACCCATCCCAGCACCATCGACACGTCATCTATTCGCTTCACCCATCCCAGCACCATCGACAGGTCATCTATTCGCTTCACCCAACCCAGCACCATCGACAGGGCATCTATTCGCTTCACCCATCCCAGCACCATCGATACGTCATCTATTCGCTTCACCCATCCCAGCACCATCGACAAGTCATCTATTCGCTTCTCCCATCCCAGCACAATCGACATGTCATCTATTCGCTTCACCCATCCCAGCACAATCGACACGTCATCTATTCGCATCACCCATCCCAGCACCATCGACAGGTCATTTATTCGCTTCACCCATCCCAGCACCATCGACATGTCATCTATTCGCTTCACCCATCTCAGCACCATCGACAGGTCATCTATTCATGTCACCCATCCCAGCACCATCGACACGTCATCTATTCGCTTCACCCATCCCAGCACCATCGACACGTCATCTATTCGCTTCACCCATCCCAGCACCATCGACAGGTCATCTATTCGCGTCACCCATCCCAGCACCATCGACAGGTCATCTATTCGCTTCACCCATCCCAGCACCATCGACACGTCATCTATTCGCTTCACCCATCCCAGCACCATCGACACGTCATCTATTCGCTTCACCCATCCCAGCACCATCGACACGTCATCTATTCGCTTCACCCATCCCAGCACCATCGACAGGTCATCTATTCGCTTCACCCATCCCAGCACCATCGACATGTCATCTATTCGCTTCACCCATCCCAGCACCATCGACACGTCATCTATTCGCTTCACCCATCCCAGCACCATCGACAGGTCATCTATTCGCTTCACCCATCCCAGCACCATCGACACGTCATCTATTCATGTCACCCATCCCAGCACCATCGACACGTCATCTATTCGCTTCACCCATCCCAGCACCATCGACACGTCATCTATTCGCTTCACCTATCCCAGCACCATCGACACGTCATCTATTCGCTTCACCCATCCCAGCACCATCGACAGGTCATTTATTCGCTTCACCCATCCCAGCACCATCGACACGTCATCTATTCGCTTCCCCATCCCAGCACCATCGACACGTCATCTATTCGCTTCACCCATCCCAGCACCATCGACAGGTCATCTATTCGCTTCACCCATCCCAGCACCATCGACACGTCATCTATTCGCTTCACCCATCCCAGCACCATCAACACGTCATCTATTCGCTTCACCCATCCCAGCACCATCGACACGTCATCTATTCGCTTCACCCATCCCAGCACCATCGACACGTCATCTATTCGCATCACCCATCCCAGCACCATCGACAGGTCATTTATTCGCTTCACCCATCCCAGCACCATCGACATGTCATCTATTCGCTTCACCCATCCCAGCACCATCGACAGGTCATCTATTCATGTCACCCATCCCAGCACCATCGACACGTCATTTATTCGCTTCACCCATCCCAGCACCATCGACAGGTCATCTATTCGCTTCACCCATCCCAGCACCATCGACACGTCATCTATTCGCTTCACCCATCCCAGCACCATCGACACGTCATCTATTCGCTTCACCCATCCCAGCACCATCGACACGTCATCTATTCGCTTCACCCATTTCAGCACCATCGACACGTCATCTATTCGCTTCACCCATCCCAGCACCATCGACACGTCATCTATTCGCTTCACCCATCCCAGCACCATCGACACGTCATCTATTCGCTTCACCCATCCCAGCACCATCGACAGGTCATCTATTCGCTTCACCCATCCCAGCACCATCGACACGTCATTTATTCGCTTCACCCATCCCAGCACCATCGACAGGTCATCTATTCGCTTCACCCATCCCAGCACCATCGACACGTCATCTATTCGCTTCACCCATCCCAGCACCATCGACACGTCATCTATTCGCTTCACCCATCCCAGCACCATCGACACGTCATCTATTCGCTTCACCCATCCCAGCACCATCGACACGTCATCTATTCGCTTCACCCATCCCAGCACCATCGACGCGTCATCTATTCGCTTCACCCATCCCAGCACCATCGACATGTCATCTATTCGCTTCACCCATCCCAGCACCATCGACACGTCATCTATTCGCTTCACCCATCCCAGCACCATCGACAGGTCATCTATTCGCTTCACCCATCCCAGCACCATCGACACGTCATCTATTCGCTTCACCCATCCCAGCACCATCGACAGGTCATCTATTCGCTTCACCCATCCCAGCACCATCGACACGTCATCTATTCGCTTCACCCATCTCAGCACCATCAACACGTCATCTATTCGCTTCACCCATCCCAGCACAATCGACACGTCATCTATTCGCTTCACCCATCCCAGCACCATCGACACGTCATCTATTCGCATCACCCATCCCAGCACCATCGACAGGTCATTTATTCGCTTCACCCATCCCAGCACCATCGACACGTCATCTATTCGCTTCACCCATCCCAGCACCATCGACAGGTCATCTATTCATGTCACCCATCCCAGCACCATCGACACGTCATCTATTCGCTTCACCCATCCCAGCACCATCGACACGTCATCTATTCGCTTCACCCATCCCAGCACCATCGACACGTCATCTATTCGCTTCACCCATCCCAGCACCATCGACACGTCATTTATTCGCTTCACCCATCCCAGCACCATCGACAGGTCATCTATTCGCTTCACCCATCCCAGCACCATCGACACGTCATCTATTCGCTTCACCCATCCCAGCACCATCGACACGTCATCTATTCGCTTCACCCATCCCAGCACCATCGACACGTCATCTATTCGCTTCACCCATCCCAGCACCATCGACACGTCATCTATTCGCTTCACCCATCCCAGCACCATCGACACGTCATCTATTCGCTTCACCCATCCCAGCACCATCGACACGTCATCTATTCGCTTCACCCATCCCAGCACCATCGACAAGTCATCTATTCGCTTCACCCATCCCAGCACCATCGACACGTCATCTATTCGCTTCACCCATTTCAGCACCATCGACGCGTCATCTATTCGCTTCACCCATCCCAGCACCATCGACACGTCATCTATTCGCTTCACCCAACCCAGCACCATCGACGCGTCATCTATTCGCTTCACCCATCCCAGCACCATCGACACGTCATCTATTCGCTTCACCCATCCCAGCACCATCGACAGGTCATCTATTCGCTTCACCCAACCCAGCACCATCGACACGTCATCTATTCGCTTCACCCATCCCAGCACCATCGACACGTCATCTATTCGCTTCACCCATCCCAGCACCATCGACAGGTCATCTATTCGCTTCACCCATCCCAGCACCATCGACAGGTCATCTATTCGCTTCACCCATCCCAGCACCATCGACACGTCATCTATTCGCTTCACCCATCCCAGCACCATCGACACGTCATCTATTCGCTTCACCCATCCCAGCACCATCGACAGGTCATCTATTCGCTTCACCCATCCCAGCACCATCGACAGGTCATCTATTCGTTTCACCCATCCCAGCACCATCGACAGGTCATCTATTCGCTTCACCCATCCCAGCACCATCGACACGTCATCTATTCGCTTCACCCATCCCAGCACCATCGACAGATTTTTTTAAAATCCATACACGTGAAGTGCAATCTAATACATGTACTGAAGAAATATTAACAATATACTCTCAAATCACTGGTTGTACTCTTCTACTTTCACTTTCGATTTATGATTAGCATATCGTCAAGGTATGAGCAGGGAAGGCCTTAGGCCGATTTGACCGTTCGCTCCACACTGGGCCCCGAGCCTGGCAGGGGCCCCTCATTTTATATTTGTATTTATAGTAATAGTTGTTATTGTAAAAATATTTAGAAGAGGGGCCTCGTAAGCATTCGTTAAATTGGGCTCTGGGTATGAGTTACTTCCGTAAATTACAGTAAATACTTGACACAATAATATTAAATGGCTTTGTCTCTTTCAGACCATTTCATTGGACCATATTTTACTTCTGGGGAGGTGGGAGGGGTTGGGATAGTCGGCGAGTAGTTCCCCGTAGATATCTCCCCCGTCCTGGTGTTATTATTCCACGTTAACATCTACGAGAAATCTGGTCACCGAAAATGAAGACACTGTCGTTATATTTTGTTTCTATAACTGAAGTAGATGGATGAAAGTTGAAGGTCAAGCTAATTACACAACCGGTGACGACAAGATACCCATTGGGGTCTACACCGTCTACAGTGTCAAGGACGAACCGTTCGGGTGTTTTTTGTATGGAATGAGCAATTATACTATCTACATGCATCCTGTAGGCTACAACACTACACACATCAACTACGTGAGTCTTGTATTATAGTGAGGGTACTAAACAATAAACATATAGACCACTTTAGTATTGTATTATAGTGTGGGTACTAAACAATAAACATATAGACCACTTTAGTATTGTATTATAGTGTGGGTACTAAACAATACACATATAGACCACTTTAGTATTCTATTATAGTGTTGGTACTAAACAATACACATATAGACCACTTTAGTATTGTATTATAGTGTGGGTACTAAACAATAAACATATAGACCACTTTAGTATTGTATTATAGTGTGGGTACTAAACAATAAACATATAGACCACTTTAGTATTCTATTATAGTGTGGGTACTAAACAATAAACATATAGACCACTTTAGTATTGTTTTATAGTGTTGTACTAAACAATACACATATAGACCACTTTAGTATTGTATTATAGTGTGGATACTAAACAATAAACATATAGACCACTTTAGTATTCTATTATAGTGTGGGTACTAAACAATAAACATATAGACCACTTTAGTATTGTATTATAGTGTTGGTACTAAACAATACACATATAGACAACTTTAGTATTGTATTATAGTGTTGATACTAAACAATACATATATAGACCACTTTAGTATTGTATTATAGTGTGGATACTAAACAATAAACATATAGACCACTTTAGTATTGTATTATAGTGTGGGTACTAAACAATAAACATATAGACCACTTTAGTATTGTATTATAGTGTGGGTACTAAACAATAAACATATAGACCACTTTAGTATTCTATTATAGTGTGGGTACTAAACAATAAACATATAGACCACTTTAGTATTGTTTTATAGTGTTGTACTAAACAATACACATATAGACCACTTTAGTATTGTATTATAGTGTGGATACTAAACAATAAACATATAGACCACTTTAGTATTCTATTATAGTGTGGGTACTAAACAATAAACATATAGACCACTTTAGTATTGTATTATAGTGTTGGTACTAAACAATACACATATAGACAACTTTAGTATTGTATTATAGTGTTGATACTAAACAATACATATATAGACCACTTTAGTATTGTATTATAGTGTGGATACTAAACAATAAACATATAGACCACTTTAGTATTGTATTATAGTGTTGGAACTAAACAATAAACATATAGACCACTTTAGTATTGTATTATAGTGTTGGTACTAAACAATAAACATATAGACCACTTTAGGATTGTATTATAGTGTTGGTACTAAACAATACACATATAGACCACTTTAGTATTGTATTATAGTGTGGATACTAAACAATAAACATATAGACCACTTTAGTATTGTATTATAGTGTTGGTACTAAACACTACATATATAGACCACTTTAGTATTGTATTATAGTGTTGGTACTAAACAATACACAGATAAACCACTTTAGTATTGTATTATAGTGTTGGTACTAAACAATACATATATAGACCACTTTAGTATTGTATTATAGTGTGGATACTAAACAATACACAGATAGACCACTTTAGTATTGTATTATAGTGTGGATACTAAACAATACATATATAGACCACTTTAGTATTGTATTATAGTGTGGATACTAAACAATACATATATAAACCACTTTAGTATTGTATTATAGTGTTGGTACTAAACAATACACCGATAAACCACTTTAGTATTGTATTATAGTGTGGATACTAAACAATAAACATATAGACCACTTTAGTATTGTATTATAGTGTGGGTACTAAACAATACACATATAGACCACTTTAGTATTCTATTATAGTGTGGGTACTAAACAATAAACATATAGACCACTTTAGTATTGTATTATAGTGTTGGTACTAAATAATACACCGATAAACCACTTTAGTATTGTATTATAGTGTGGATACTAAACAATAAACATATAGACCACTTTAGTATTGTATTATAGTGTTGGTACTAAACACTACATATATAGACCACTTTAGTATTGTATTATAGTGTTGGTACTAAACAATACACAGATAAACCACTTTAGTATTGTATTATAGTGTTGGTACTAAACAATACATATATAGACCACTTTAGTATTGTATTATAGTGTGGATACTAAACAATACACAGATAGACCACTTTAGTATTGTATTATAGTGTGGATACTAAACAATACATATATAGACCACTTTAGTATTGTATTATAGTGTGGATACTAAACAATACATATATAAACCACTTTAGTATTGTATTATAGTGTTGGTACTAAACAATACACCGATAAACCACTTTAGTATTGTATTATAGTGTGGATACTAAACAATAAACATATAGACCACTTTAGTATTGTATTATAGTGTGGGTACTAAACAATACACATATAGACCACTTTAGTATTCTATTATAGTGTGGGTACTAAACAATAAACATATAGACCACTTTAGTATTGTATTATAGTGTTGGTACTAAACAATACACATATAGACCACTTTAGTATTGTATTATAGTGTGGATACTAAACAATAAACATATAGACCACTTTAGTATTGTATTATAGTGTTGGAACTAAACAATAAACATATAGACCACTTTAGTATTGTATTATAGTGTTGGTACTAAACAATACATATATAGACCACTTTAGTATTGTATTATAGTGTGGATACTAAACAATAAACATATAGACCACTTTAGTATTGTATTATAGTGTTGGTACTAAACACAACATATATAGACCACTTTAGTATTGTATTATAGTGTTGGTACTAAACAATACACATATAGACCACTTTAGTATTGTATTATAGTGTGGATACTAAACAATAAACATATAGACCCTTTAGTATTGTATTATAGTGTGGATACTAAACAGTAAACATATAGACCCTTTAGTATTGTATTATAGTGTGGATACTAAACAATACATGGGGACGTGTAGTCGTGGAGTGTAGAGTCCTCGACGGTCGTCTGGTGGGGTCCAGGATCTATCCCTCACTTCATCTGCCCCGATGAGCCATTGGGGGCTTAAAGGTACTTTTACTAAACACTAAACACACCAACCACGTGATGAGTGTATTATTGTGTGGGTATCAAAGTATATATTTACAAGCAATGTCTTCTTATAAGTTCCGCACACAGACAGTGAGCGACAGCGAAGTTCAATGTCTTTTTAATTTCTTTGCTTTTAATTAACAGAAAACGAGAGATTTATTCATAATAATTAAAGAAAATACGGACACAATTTGTTTGAGAAAATCGCAGTTGTTACACTGTCCAATTTACTACACATGAGTGTAGCCTTGGTTTTTCATGACGAATCTTGTTTTCAATTTCGTAATGATTCTTTTCCGACAACTCGTTTTAAATTGAAATAATTAAGATTCATAGCTTTCATAACTAAATAGGTTGAAAATTTTATACTTTTAGATTAGTACTTCAACTATATTGCCTCCGTGGTATTCATGTTTTATACTCTTAGATTTGTAATTCAACATTGCTGTCGATGAAACCAGGAGATGGAATCGATAACGAGTGTGATGAAAACATCGATGAGGAAGAGAAAGACGGAAAAGGTTGGGTGAATAGTTGACATGTTTCTAGTGCGATGATAACATACAAATAAATTGGCCAATAGTTCACTAGTTTGCGATGATAACATACAAATAAATTGGCCAATAGTTCACTAGTTTGCGATGATAACATACAAATAAATTGGCCAATAGTTCACTAGTTTGCGATGATAACATACAAATAAATTGGCCAATAGTTCACTAGTTTGCGATGATAACATACAAATAAATTGGCCAATAGTTCACTAGTTTGCGATGATAACATACAAATAAATTGGCCAATAGTTCACTAGTTTGCGATGATAACATACAAATAAGTTTAAACTGTTTTAAAAGACATTACTTAACAATTTGAAATAGTTCATGATGAATTAAAAAACCACTCATGTAATAAATGGGGACCTGTCAGAATACATCGATTTGTTATAACAATTACTCAAAGTTTATTTACGTTGCAAAAAGGAATTTAAAAAAAACACAAATCTTTGCAATAAATGGATTATCCAGATTTGTTGTTGTTGTTGATCGTTCGGAAAGTTATCACATAAATGGGGCCGCAGACAGAATATTAAGGGCCCTAACCAGGTCTGACAAATGTAGCCCTTTTTTTTTATCCCTTTTTAAAAAAAAAATTAAAAGAACCCGGCTTCTTTGCATCAAAAGAAAATTTTAAAAAAACAGGGTCACTGACACTTGTTCTGATTACCTCCCCTATTTATAAATAACATTTTTATTTCATTTTATTCTTAGATAATGATCAGGATTCAAAAATAGATGAGGATCTAGTGGCAGCAGGTGAATATAAGAAATGGCAGAATTATCTTTTTCTAGATGTTTGCTTAAGAGGACGGATTGTCGGGCGGTAATGCGCTCGACTGTCGAGGTGAGGGTCCCTAGTTTGATCTCCTGTGAGAACCATTGAATGTCTCAGTCATGGGGAAAGCTCAGTCTGTGTCAACAAAAACAGTTCCATTGTGGTTTATGGGATATAAGAGATAGGAAATCTCATCCACACAGTGCCCTCACAGATGTTTGATTTGGTGCTTGATATGCGATGTTGTTTTTTTTTTATATGTGCCAATTCATGTTGTTTTGTGTTAAAACGTGTTGAGCTGATTTATGTTGATATGTGTTGATTCATGTTGACTCATGTTGATGTGCGCTGATTCGAGTTAATTCATGTTGATATGTGTTGACTCAAGTTGATTTGTGTTGATTCAAGTTGATATGTGTTGATTCAAGTTTATATGTGTTGATTCATGTTGATATGTGTTGATTCAAGTTGATATATGTTGATTCAAGTTGATATGTGTTGATTCATGTCAATATGTGATGATCTTTTGGCGTTCAAAGATTTTTAGACTTTTCTAAAACAAAGGAAAGTAGCTTGAGGAAGATATTTTTTAAAACTTTATACAAATACATAATTTTATCTTGAAAAAAAAGTCAGTTTTATAATGTCTCTTTTTATCTGATATCTTCACTGCTTATCGGAAAATGGTACCATTTTTTTTTAATGTTTATTTCAGATAAATTTTCTTAACATTTCAAGCAGGATGAAAGAAACAAAATATTCTTGAATGCATTAGTATGGCAGGCGACTATATGTGTTCATTACTATTTCCAAAAGTTTCGAATGACTCAAAATATTTACATTTTTTTATTTGTCAGTTAATGGCGGCTGGAGTGCTTGGAGCGAGTGGTTCTGTCCCAGGTTGTGTGAAAATGGAACCTATTTGGAGCATACGAGGTGAGTAATGAAGCTATTTGGAGCATACAATGCGAGTATTGAGCCTGTTTGTAACAAGCAAGGAGCGTCGTAAATTAATCTTACATATGGATAGTAAATATTGAACCTATATTTAGCATAAAGTGAATAGAGAAAGTATTTTGAACATATATAGTAAATAGTTACGCTATTTAGAACATAGGTTGTGAGTAGTGAACTTCTATTTAATATAGATAGTAAAAAGTAAGCCTATTAGGAACAAGGATAGTGAATAGTGAACTTATATGAAACAGAGTTTGTGAGTAGTAGAGCTCAGTTTCCTCTTTAAGCTGTGCACCTGAGCGCGTGCCAATATCGAGTATCGGCAATATGAGAAGAAGACACCCAAGAACATTTATTTAACTGTCAACGTTTGAACCCGAACCCGCTACCTGCAGCACGTCTGTCTATACCATAACATCGTCATTATAACAGTAACATAAGGCGATGACATATGGACCTACTAATATCTCATAATAAAATGTGTATTAGTCTATAAGTGTTGTCGTTTTTGTTTTAGTCATTGAATTATTGTTTTGTGTAAACAAATTCAGGCTCACAGGATCAATATTTTGTGTTTGTTTGTTGCCAGAAAGTGTAATAATCCACCACCAAAAAGTGGAAGCGTTGAATGTATAGGTGAACCGGCTGAAAGCAATCTGAACATAACCTGCAAAGGTACCGACAAAATCTGTCCTTCAGGTGGGTCAATATGGGTTGGTGTGTTTTGTTCAACATTTTTTTTAAATCATTTCACATATTAACCATCAAACTCATTCAAATTCAAATCTGACCAGTTTTCTAGAAAAGGACAGCCAAAACATTATCTTTTGATTTTTGTATCTGTTACGTTAAGAATTCACCCCCCCCCCTTTTGCACACGCACCTCCCGCCAGCAGCGAGTGACTCATCAGTTGACCTACATCCAGAATTTACCCTCCCCTCCCCGTTTCCACCTCCACTGCCAATTTGAATTTACCCCGCCAATACGGACCCTCTCGCTCCTCATCAGTTGACCATGGAAATGTTACGACAAGAATTCACCGCACCTTCCCCCCCCCCCCCCCATGTAACGGGTCAAACTTAACCCCTTCCATACTAGTTAAAAGTTGTTTCTATCAGCTCTCGCTGCCTTTGCACACGGACTTTCTACTACTGTCCCATTATCTACTATTCCCCGTACCCTAATGACTCATGCTAGCTGTCCCCCCCCCCTTTGCACACGGATTATCTACGGTCCCACTCGCACCCCGCCAGCCTTTATAAAGGGAACGCGGAATGTATCTCGACAGCGGGCGGCCCAGTAGACTTAGGGAAGTTTATAGAATATATTATACTTAGAGTAGACTTGGATTGTAGACTTGTAAAATATTATCGTAGTACATTAAATCAGTGTTGTAAAGTACACGCCTAAGAGTTGTGTTGTTATATGCTAGTACCTATACCAGTGAGTAGAGTCAAAGATTTGGTAATTAAGTTAAATTACTTGGCGAGCCTGCTATACATAGATATATATTAAATACCTAACGCCACATTTGGCGAGCCTGCCCAAAGAGCCACTGAATCTTCTGAGACGTTGCCGTCGCAGTCACCACCCAAAGTCTTCAGGAGTCACACCGGACTCACCCACAGTCATCAGGAGTCACACCGGACTCACCCACAGCCATCAGGAGTCACACCGGACTCACCCACAGTCATCAGGAGTCACACCGGACTCACCCACAGTCATCAGGAGTCACACCGGACTCACCCACAGCCATCAGGAGTCACACCGGACTCACCCACAGTCATCAGGAGTCACACCGGACTCACCCACAGTCATCAGGAGTCACACCGGACTCACCCACAGCCATCAGGAGTCACACCGGACCCACCCACAGCCATCAGGAGTCACACCGGACTCACCCACAGTCACCAGGAGTCACACCGGACTCACCCACAGTCATCAGGAGTCACCGACTTAAACCAGCTCAGCGATCAGCGGATCAAACAGAGAGTGAGACAGTCAGTCTGTGAGGATTCGTAAAAACCAGATAAGTTTCAATTTTCTCTTAGTGCACTATCAAATGTCTCGTTTATTTTGAATCTTTCTAAATATTTTGTTAGCAGTCTCTCCCTGAGCACATCTTTGTTACTTGTGTAACAGAGTGACAAATCGGTGCTCGGAGAGATTACATTACATTTATTTGTTATATTATTACTGTATAGTTTTGTATATGTGAAGTATTGTTTTATTTGTTGGTACTATCAGTTACTCTGCCTTGTGTCTTGTGTACTCCGTACTGTATTTGTACCCAGGAATCTTTTTTGTTGTTTAACTAGATAGTGTATGTATCAAATAGTTATTAGAAACATTTGAGTAGATTAAAGTTATATATCGAGGTAAGTCGTAGTAACATATTTAGCTTGTAGTTTACCTAGGTCTAGGAGAATGTCATCGTTCGAACATTTCGTGTCACTAGGACAATCATTAGGGATAGAGCCAAAGAAATTAGAGAAATGGGCGCAGGATAGAGTAGAGAAAGAACAGGCTAGGCTAGATAAAGAATATGAAAAGGAACAGGCTAGATTATACATGGAACAGGATAGATTAGAAAAGGAGCGTAGTCTAGAAATAACTCAGACTCAACTAAAAATCAGACAGTTAGAGTTAGAAAAAGAATTAAGGGATAGCCATGCCAATAGTCCTAACCCCTCACCGACCCCACAGTCGATCGGTGACCACAGTCTTGCCAATAGGATAGCCCATTATAAGTTTCAGTTATTCGACGAACAGAAAACGACAATAGACAATTTCCTTACCAAATTCGAACGAGACATGACGGAACTTGACTTCCCCGAATCCAAATGGACCTACCTACTAGGTAAATCATTTACCAGCGACATTGCCCTAAAGATATGCTTAAATCAAGACAATTATCAGGTAGCTAAGGAACAGCTTCTCAGGACGTACGGACAGACAGAAGCTAGTTTTAGGAAGGCCTTTCACCAAACAGCTCTACACAAGGACGACGACCCCCCAGACATACTTCGACAAACTAGGTACTGCCCTAGACAAGTGGCTACAGTACGCCAAAGTAGAAAAGACATTCGAATCATTTAGGACGTTCTTTTTGTTAGATAAGGCCATCAATTCATGCCATCCCGAGCTGAAGGCATTCGTTTTAGAAAGGGGACCACAGACAGTCGAGACAGCCGTAGACCTGATTAGAAAGTACAAAACAGCCCACCCAGACAAACCAACAGCTCGTGCAGATAAGGACATCCCAGACATAGTTTGCTACAGTAACAACAATACGCGACACGACGCTATAAGAACACGTAGCAATAGTTCCCACAGATCGGATAATGCAGGTGGCAGGACAGTCAGCGGACTATGTTATGTATGCCATAAGAGTGGTCACTGGGCTCGAAACTGTCTTGAAAAGAAAAAGGTTACTTACTGTTCATCGTGCCACATGCACGGCCAGTCAACACAACAATGTTCCAAGAAGCAAACAGTTAGTGGGTCTTATAAGGATAAAAACAGACATAGTTATCCTGGAGGCAGGTCTGGCCCCAGACACTCTTATAGCAGCGACAACAGGGGTAGACCGGGTTCAGAAAACCAAATACACAGGGCCATGCCCATTGTATCATGCAATGGTGGGCTAAATTACTTCCCTGGTTTCGTAGGTAGCACACCAGTTAAAGTTTTAAGGGATACAGCTTGTACAACAGTCCTTGTTAAACGAGATTTTGTAGACGAATATCAATTTACGGGAATATACATTGAAGTAATGGCATTCAATGGCACAATCACCGTACACCCACAGGCGAAGATCCACATTATAGTGGCGAGATCTTGGCTCTGGTTTCTGATAACGCCCCAATAGACCTAATTTTGGGAAATGTACCCGAAGTGGAGGACCGCACAGAAGCAGAGATAAAAGATTGGACACAACAACATACAACAAAAGAGCAAAGCTATATGGCAACCACTAGAGCAAAATCAATGAATGACATAAGCAATGTCGACTATGGAAAGTCAACTACCGATGCCACCCCTGAACACGAAGTATCAATCGATGAAAATCAAGCAGTCGTCAACGAGGTCATCCCTCCTACAACACCTGCTAATGTATCGGACAGTACAGATAAGACAGCGAACACTATTAACGACGACCCAGTAGAGATAGAAGGTAATACTTTTCGTTCTGAGCAAGACGCAGACCCTTCCCTGCAACGGTTTTTCCAAATATTACATAACAACAGTGAAATAAAGGTGCCGCGAGTTAAATTATGGATCGACCAGAAGACTAGTGTACTGATGAGGACAACTAATTATAAAGGTGATAAAGTCACACAGCTCGTCATCCCACAGAAATACAGGACTATGTGTCTACGGAAGGCCCACAACATACCCCTGGCAGGACATACCGGCATAAATAGAACCAAACACTGACTCCTCACAGATTGTTACTGGCCTACTATTGGGAAGGACATCAAGAGTTACGTACAATCATGTGAAATATGTCAGATGAAGGGCCCGAAGGGAAATTTCACTCAGGCACCGATCCAATCAGTGGACATCATCGAAAGGCCGTTCTCAAAAGTCGCAGTGGATATCATAGGACCCATGCCTGTCATGTCAAACAGAGGTCACCGCTACATACTTACAATGGTGGACATATGCTCACGATGGCCGGAGGCTATCCCATTGAGAAGAATAGGGGCACAGGATGTCGCACAATCATTATATCTGATTTTCTCCAGGTTTGGGTTCCCACGTGAAATACTGTCAGATAGAGGCACACAATTCACATCTAATCTATCTAAGGAATTTTTTAAGATGTTAGGAATAAGACAAAAGTTTACAACCCCCTACCACCCACAGAGCAATGGCATATGCGAGAGGTTCAACAAAACACTCAAGGAACGTATATCTAAAGTCGCAGACCATAACCCTAAAGATTGGGACCTAGTCATTCCAGCCATACTGTTCTCTTGCCGAGACAGCACCAATGAGAGCACTGGCTTCTCTCCATTTCAAATAATGTTCGGAGGTAACCCCAGAGGCCCCATCACAGCAATTAAAGAATCTGTTGTCCTAGATGATGGTGAAGATGTACTGGATAGCTACGAATTGGTGACTAGAACTAGAGAAAACATCGTGCGTGCCTGTGAGGCAGCCAACAGAAACCTAATAGATAAAGGTATAACCACTAAACTTAGGGTTAATCAAAATAGAAAGCTCCGACTGCTAGACGCAGGGGATTTGGTCATAGTGTTACTCCCAGATAGAACTAATAAATTCTTTATTCATTGGCTAGGACCCCACAGGGTAGTTAGGAGAATCAGTGATGTGGATTATGAAATTCAAATACAAAATAAAACAAAGGTATTTCATATCAACATGCTAAAAAGATACTACGAAAGACCAATCGAAATCAAAGCCCAGGACGTTCAGGCAGGACCCATTTGTTGTACAGTTTTGAGGGAAGATGACATAACTGAAGATGAGGAATTGACCATACCCACACTCCCGACATGTAACACCCAGACATGGAAAGACATTGAATTAGTTGCTCTACCCCCACACCATAGAGTAGAAATACACCAGGTATTGCAGGAATACCAAGAAATCTTTACTGACCTCCCAGGCAGAACATCTGCTATAGAACATGACATCCTCCTGACTGATACTACTCCGGTCAAACTTAGACATTACACCATCCCACTACACCATAGGGACCACCTACAATCAGAGATTAACGATCTAATTAAATTAGGGCTTGTAGAACCCTCCAACTCCCCCTGTGCAGCACCGGTCGTATTAGTCAAGAAAAAGGAGGGAAGTCTCCGTCTATGTGTTGACTACATACAGTTGAATAAGGTGACTGTGTTTGATCCCTTCCCCATGCCCAATCCGGAAGACATTATAAGCAGCCTGACAGAAGCCAAGATCTTCACAAAACTTGACCTATCGAGAGGATACTGGCAGATCCCTTTGTCGGATAATGCCAAACCACTGACGGCATTCACAACTCCTTTCGGAGTCTTTCAGTGGAACGTCATGAGTTTCGGTCTTGTCAACGCCCCCGCTACATTTAATAGAATGATGGCTAGACTCTTTAGCAGTAGAAAAGACACTATATTCTACCTTGATGACATATGTGTTTTCAGTAAAACATGGGAGGAACACATAAAAAGCTTACATGAGATATTTCACATCTTAAAAGTTAACAATCTTACAGTTAAGCCTTCAAAAATACAAATAGGATTGGCTGAAATCTCTTTCCTAGGACATAAAATATCAAACAACTCTATTGAACCCATGGAAGAAACGGTTTCAAAAATTTTGCAGTTGACCCAACCTAAGACAAAGAAACAAGTCCGTAGTTTACTGGGCTTGTGTAACTTTTATAGGAAATTCATTCCCCACTTCTCCGAAATAACTGAGCCTTTGTCAGAATTAACCAAGAAGGGACATCCAACCCATGTTCAATGGTCAACAAAATGTCACGAATCGCTCGATAAAATAAAAACAGCCTTCTCCAATGAACCCATCTTAAAACTACCCAATATTAACAAGGAATTCATGCTCCTCACGGATGCGTCCTCGTATTCAATCGGCGGGTCCCTTACCCAAGTCTATGATAACAAATACCACCCGGTCATGTATGTGAGCAGAAAACTGCTCCCTGCTGAAATGAAATATGCCACAATCGAAAGGGAGGGCTTGGCCATCATATGGTGCATTACCAAACTGTCCAGGTACTTGCTGGGCGCCGAATTTACACTGCTAACCGATCATGCCCCTTTAGCATTCATTAATACAAAGAAATTAGGAAACAAAAGAATAGCCAGATGGGCTCTCCTATTGCAAGACTATAGCTTCCGTGTGAGCACAATAGCAGGCAAATCTAATGTCCTGGCCGACACCCTATCACGGTGTACTTAGAGCTCCCTTTAAAAAAAAAGATATAACATATACCAAGATACTAAGGTTTAGAAAGAGTTTTATAGATTAAATGCGTGACGAAACAAGGTAAGTGATATAGGGAACAATAGGTAGATACGGATTTAAGTAAGATCAGTTAGGGCCAGAAGGATGCACGGTAAGTCTAGTTGTGTTGTTTGTTTGACTAAGTGCACTAAGAGTAATAAGCCCAACATTTTTTATTCCCCTCGTAAACGTAAGCAAAATTTTCCCATTCTATAAATAGAGTAGTTTTTCACAGACTGACCACAGCCTTCAAAAGTTACTACGCGTCCCCACCACGCCAGAGACGATTACGTCATACGCAACGGTCTACCATACAGCAGAACAGTGCTGAGAGTCAAGAATAGGTAGATACGGATTTAAGTAAGATCAGTTAGGGCCAGAAGGATGCACGGTAAGTCTAGTTGTGTTGTTTGTTTGACTAAGTGCACTAAGAGTAATAAGCCCAACATTTTTTATTCCCCTCGTAAACGTAAGCAAAATTTTCCCATTCTATAAATAGAGTAGTTTTTCACAGACTGACCACAGCCTTCAAAAGTTACTACGCGTCCCCACCACGCCAGAGACGATTACGTCATACGCAACGGTCTACCATACAGCAGAACAGTGCTGAGAGTCAAGAGTTATCGTTCGCCCTTGAAAACAGTGACCACTGTAAGACCACGCCTCTTAACTTGACCTCTCACCTGTTGACCACCTCAGTCGATCAGACATTGCAGAACCAGCCCAGATGACCACACCGTCAAAGAAAGAAAAGGAAAACTATGAACTAAATAACATTTTTTTTCTTTTCTCTTCCCAATTCTAATTTTAGTAATTGATGTCATATTATCAGTATTATTTTTTTTTGTTGTTGTTGTCTCTTTCTCATTTCCTTCTCAATTTGAATTTTATTGATTGATGTCATGTATATTATGTGTACATTTATATGCCTAGATGTGTCTAGTATTTTTTGATGTTTGATGACGTGCCTAGAGCATAGTGCTTTTAGCTAGATATAGTATAAAATGTTTTGTTTGTTTCGTAACACGAAACTTGAGATGAACGGAGGTGTTACGTTAAGAATTCACCCCCCCCCCTTTTGTACACGCACCTCCCGCCAGCAGCGAGTGATTCATCAGTTTTCCTACATCCAGAATTTACCCTCCCCTCCCCGTTTCCACCTCCACTGCCAATTTGAATTTACCCCGCCAATACGGACCCTCTCGCTCCTCATCAGTTGACCATGGAGATGTTACGTCAAGAATTCACCGCACCTTCCCCCCCCCCATGTAACGGGTCAAACTTAACCCCTTCCATACTAGTTAAAAGTTGTTTCTATCAGCTCTCGCTGCCTTTGCACACGGACTTTCTACTACTGTCCCATTATCTACTATTCCCCGTACCCTAATGACTCATGCTAGCTGTCCCCCCCCCCCTTTGCACACGGATTATCTACGGTCCCACTCGCACCCCGCCAGCCTTTATAAAGGGAACGCGGAATGTATCTCGACAGCGGGCGGCCCAGTAGACTTAGGGAAGTTTATAGAATATATTATACTTAGAGTAGACTTGGATTGTAGACTTGTAAAATATTATCGTAGTACATTAAATCAGTGTTGTAAAGTACACGCCTAAGAGTTGTGTTGTTATATGCTAGTACCTATACCAGTGGGTAGAGTCAAAGATTTGGTAATTAAGTTAAATTACCTGGCGAGCCTGCTATACATAGATATATATTAAATACCTAACGCCACAGTATCCTTTCGTTCTTTATCATGATTTTTATATTCCGGTCTTTATCATGATCTTTATATTTCGTTCTTTATCATGATCTTTATATTCCGCTCTTTATCATGATCTTTATATTCCGTTCTTTATCATGATCTTTATATTCCGTTCTTTATCATGTTCTTTATATTTCGTTCTTTATCATGATCTTTATATTCCATTCTTTATCATGATCTTTATATTCCGTTCTTTATCGTGATCTTTATATTCCGTTCTTTATCATGATCTTTATATTTCATTCTTTATCATGATCTTTATATTCCATTCTTTATCATGATCTTTATATTTCTCAATAAGACTCGATTATCACAAAGATTTAACTCGCTGAATAGCGAAGTCGATAATGAAATCGACTCACATGCAAAAGGTACAGGGTTCAATCTCTGGTAAAGCCAAAAAAGATCGCCATTACTTAGAGAGGAGATGGGCCACCAAAATTATAAGCCCACTTAAATGACATATGAAAACACAATAATAGTCCATATATTTTTGTGTTCGCTCCCCCCCCCCCCTTCCCCAATATCAGCGTGTCGGTTAAGGGTGAATAACTAGATAGAAGTAATCGATCCTATCAGCCAGAAGTAGCAACATAAGAACCCCCTGGATTTTTTTTATCAGTTCATGGTAAAGTTCCCAAGTTTTTTTTTTTAGTTGAAAACTGGTGCCTGACATCAGTTCGTTAAGTAAAAGTCGGCTGGACATTGTGCTACTCACGTAATATCACAATATGTCTTCCCAACAGATGAATCCTACACTTCATCTAACCCTACTATTTTTTTTACCCTTCATGAACTCGTTGTAATAAAATTGTTACCAATTCACAAAATAGTTTTAGAGTTCTGAGTTTTTAATTTAATGAGTGTCTTGGTTGTTAATTTTTTTTACTGAGTTTATTCCAACCCACGTACGCAGAATGCCGGAGAGGTGCCTACGGCCTCGGCTGTGAGGGGGACTGCAGGAACTGTGAGGACGACTGTGAGAAGATCAACGGGTCGTGCCAGCAGTGTAAACTTGGGTTCTCCGGCCCCGAGAGGGGCTGCACAAAAAGTGGGTGAGATGTGTCAGGCAGAGAGCACCATCGAGCTGACTAGGATATTTCTCTTCTCTTTTACACTTCTCTTTCCGCTCCTCGCTGTTTCTCCCAATTTCTCCTGTGCCTTAACTCAGTGCTCCGCAACCGGTGTGCCGTGGCACATTGTATTTTTTCATCTTCACTATTACATAGCTTTCAGAAACGTGGCATCTATAGGGGGAAAATCTGTTTGTTAAGATATACTTCGCAGAAACACCCAGTATAGATTTGTTAGCTTTGGTAATAATCAATTACAATGGATGGTGCTGTTGTTGCTGTTTTCCGGAGGTTTGTTTATCAAAGAAACGTTTCCAATCAAATCATTCCATAATTACATAAAAAACATGCTTACGGGATTTTCTTATTAATTCAATCGCCGTCCCATCATTAATTAATACCTGTGATTTTACCTAAGCATGCCACCGAATTTTTTGTAAAAGTGTAAATGTGCCGCGAGTTGAAAAAGGTTGTGGAGCACTTTGATAGCTCAATGATCATATCAACAAGTTACAATCGTTGTATTGAACAAAATTGTATTGCCATGTAAATAAAATCTATAATAAACAAGCTATTGTTTGTATCCAAATAATGTTAAGATAAACAACAATAAAGAACAATTTATGAGAATGTTATTTGCCAGATAAACAGATTATAACTACAAATGATACAAATATTAAATATCATCATGCATTTAGTTAATCTATTTACTGAGGACCTGTTTATGTGTCCACTACATATTGTGTTATAGTATGTCCACCTTTTTCTCACGGCTTGTGTCCACTACATATTGTGTTATAGCATGTCCACCATTATCTTACGGCTTGTGTCCACTACATATTGTGTTATAGCATTCCACCTTTATCTTACGGCTTGTGTCCACTACATATTGTGTTATAGCATGTCCACTACATATTGTGTTATAGCATTCCACCTTTATCTTACGGCTTGTGTCCACTACATATTGTGTTATAGCATGTCCACCTTTATCTTACGGCTTGTGTCCACTACATATTGTGTTATAGTATGTCCACCATTATCTTACGGCTTGTGTCCACTACATATTGTGTTATAGCATGTCCACCTTTATCTTATGGATATGCCTGCAGAGGATCCTGTCTGGAGAAATGTGGCGAGGAATGTCTGGACACCATCAACGGTGAATGTCAAGGTTAGTCCGACATTGTCATGATGATATCTGGACAGTACCATCATGGGTCCACCAAGTTTTGTCTTGGGTTGCAGTGCTATCCCCATCCCTCTCTTTGTCAGCGGTCAGCTGTAGGTTCCGTATATTTCGGTCTGCCCATTCCTTATTATTCATCTAGTTTTTAGTATTTTAAGGCAGGTATTCTGCCAGATAGTTTTAGGAAGAATTTCATGGTAGGAAACATGGCAGAACCATCTCGGCATTCATTTTCCTTTTTTACTGTACTCGGTATTTTTTTCTAAGGGACCATCAGATCTCACATACTATTCTTATAAAGGTGTTGGTTGTATGCTCAGTGTAAGAAATTCATAGCAGTTTCCTCGGGGATCTACTCTCGAATGTCTCGGTACTTCTTTCCGCCTCAGCTTGCAGTGTCCAGGAAAAGCACCCACAGCATAGATTGAATAGCACCATTGAATAGAATGAGTAGCATCAGTGAATAGAATGAGTAGCACCATTGAATAGATTGAGTAGCATCAGTGAATAGAATGAGTAGCACCTTTGAATAGAATGAGTAGCACCACTGAATAGATTGAGTAGCACCATTGCATAGAATGAGTAGCACTATTGAATAGAATGAGTAGCACCATTGAATAGAATGAGTAGCACCATTGAATAGAATGAGTAGCACCATTGAATAGAATGAGTAGCACCATTGAATAGATTGAGTAGCATCAGTGAATAGAATGAGTAGCACCATTGAATAGAATGAGCACCATTGAATAGATTGAGTAGCACCATTGAATAGAATGAGTAGCACCATTGAATAGATTGAGTAACACCATTGAATAGAATGAGTAGCACCATTGAATAGAATGAGTAGCACCACTGAATAGATTGAGTAGCACCATTGAATAGAATGAGTAGCACCATTGAATAGAATGAGTAGCACCATTGAATAGATTGAGTAGCATCAGTGAATAGAATGAGTAGCACCATTGAATAGAATGAGTAGCACTATTGAATAGAATGAGTAGCACCATTGAATAGATTGAGTAGCATCAGTGAATAGAATGAGTAGCACCATTGAATAGAATGAGCACCATTGAATAGATTGAGTAGCACAATTGAATAGAATGAGTAGCACCATTGAATAGATTGAGTAACACCATTGAAGAGAATGAGTAGCGCCATTGAATAGATTGAGTAGCACCATTGAATAGAATGAGTAGATCCATTGAATAGATTGAGTAGCACCATTGAATAGAATGAGTAGCACCATTGAATAGAATGAGTAGCATCAGTGAATAGAATGAGTAGCACCATTGAATAGATTGAGTAGCATCAGTGAATAGAATGAGTAGCACCATTGAATAGAATGAGTAGCACCACTGAATAGATTGAGTAGCACCATTGAATAGAATGAGTAGCACCATTGAATAGAATGAGTAGCACCATTGAATAGAATGAGTAGCACCATTGAATAGATTGAGTAGCATCAGTGAATAGAATGAGTAGCACCATTGAATAGAATGAGTAGCACCATTGAATAGAATGAGTAGCACCATTGAATAGAATGAGCACCATTGAATAGATTGAGTAGCACCATTGAATAGAATGAGTAGCACCATTGAATAGATTGAGTAGCACCATTGAAGAGAATGAGTAGCGCCATTGAATAGAATGAGTAGCACCATTGAATAGAATGAGTAGAACCATTGAATAGATTGAGTAGCACCATTGAATAGAATGAGTAGCACCATTGAATAGAATGAGTAGCACCATTGAATAGATTGAGTAGCACCATTGAATAGAATGAGTAGCACCATTGAATAGAATGAGTAGCACCATTGAATAGATTGAGTAGCACCATTGAATAGAATGAGTAGCACCATTGAATAGAATGAGTAGCACCATTGAATAGATTGAGTAGCATCAGTGAATAGAATGAGTAGCACCATTGACCTGGAAAACATTTTTCAGGTTTTGATTAAAGTTCCCTAAACCATTCAGCGTTAATGGGTACCTGAAATTAGACTGGGGCACGTGGTCACTGTGTGTTCACTTTTATGTGTCTCCCGTGGTGCCTTCATGGCCATTGTACTCCCGGCTGTGGCAGGGATGCACGAAGGGTACTACAATAACCGTCCCGTCAGTAGTTTTTTTTGATCTAATAGTTAAGATATTTCATTCATACGGAGATTTTTTTTTGTTCAAAAGTGACTGGTTCATCTGGTTGGTGTACTTGTTGAGAAATGTATGGTCTCATCTAGCCTGGTCAAGGTTCACATGTGTTGTTGCTATTCTGGAACGTATCGCACTAAAATGTATTCCCTATTTTATGTCAGTCTTTATAGCGGCCCTTTAAATCTGCGCCCGGTGCCACAGTCGACCTCGACCCGCTCGGCTTATACTGATATGTAATTTCAACTGCCTAAGCGACGATCAAATGACCACCTGTTTAACCCCTATCAGAAGTCTCCTTTTTCCCAAAACAACCAAAAGTTCATCAAATGTTCAAATCCTATTCTGTGTTTGTACTCTTTCAGAAACGAATCATCTGCAGAATATATTTTTGATTCTCTTGCTGCTACCACCTGTGTATCTCATCTACATCTGTATAAGGTATGTGTCTTTAATTCTTGGGATAGGTACTCATGTTTTGTGGGGAGGGAAGGGGGCCATGAGCAGAGACTTTTATATGGTGGCCCTAAGTGAAAGTATCGGCACCCCTGTTTGGTCCCATTTGATAGGACTTGGTACACGTTGACTTCCCATGTAAACAGCTATACATCCCAGTAAATGATAATTTTCTTTTCTTTTTTTTTTAATCTCTGTCAATGACGTAAACAAGTCTAGTTTACTCTCAAACCGATTTGCTGTGCAAACTAATACTGTTTGCACCAAGTAAAAAAAAAACAACTTGTATTGACGGTTATGATTTCCCCTCAATAAATTGACTCACGCTTTAGCCGTGCATGTTTTAAGCCTGGTGCAGCGCGTACCTCCGATAAACCCCCGCCCCGCCCCCCGGGGGGACACGCGTACCAGACATTGAGAAACACTGACGGAAATGACGAATTAAATTTGAATAATTTAAAACTATCACTCCGGGCGCCTGGTCTTGGTCCGGCCTTTAATAATTTCAACTTTAAGAATCCACGTTGGATCGCGGTTCAAAAAGTTTGCCCACCCCTGGTCTTGCATGATGATGAGGCAGTTGAAAAAAAAAAAACTTACCCCGGGATTTAGTTGTTTTCTTTTTTTTTTATCTCAGGAGATGTACGAAGAAGGACATTCCACCAGCAGTCTCAAACTCTGCACTGACAGACAACCACAGCTCAGATCAGAGCATACATTTTTTTGACCCGAAGAGCATGCTGAAGAGGATGCAATCCAGGTCGACAGATGTGACGTCAGATGTCACAACGGAAACTGTAGAGACGACGACCACCTGGTCAGAAAAAAAAAAAACATTGTTCTATATTTAGTCTTAAAGTTCTAAGAAAGTCACCTCATTTGTAATGTGGTATTCAGTTACTAGCAGTATTAAAATGATGCACTACGTTGTCGAATAGTATTCAGTTACTAGAAGTATAAAAATGATGCACTACATAGTCAAACAGCCTTTCATTTAGTCAAACCTCCATCTTGTCCTGGAAATCTAATTCGTTTGAAAATTATGTGAGTTACAAATCAGGCAGCGCCGATCCTAGGGATTTGGGGTACCAATGACATGAGATAATGCACTAAATATTTAATGTAAAACAAAAATTTCGGGGGACCCCGCAAGCTGGTGCCCGGAGGGGACTTTCGAATTTGGACCCCCCTCCCCCCCCCACCCTAGGTACGCCTCTAAAATCAGGTTATTCCTATATTACTTATATACAAGGATTGATCAATTCCTTGATTTCCTAAATTATTTATTGAAGAGCGTTTTGTAGGTTTTAAAACAATTTTATTATAAATAGAAAAATACACTATGGTGCGTTTATATTTTGAATAAAAAAGAATACAATGCAAGAAGATGAACGAAAAAAAATTGCACTAATGACATCAGGTGCTTTGAAATCAAAGATACCAGCGCTAGAAATACGTTTACGAACAAAACGCACCAAAAAAAACCTCATTGGAGATTCGAATTCCTAAGTTAACTTGAATATTAAAGCATTTGTTATACAAATTTTTTGGTCTGATTCCGATTTGTTCAAATTTATGGCGGTCGGATTTGGGGGTATGGCTAAATTACACAGCTACTAGCTATAGCTGTACATTAACTGACACTCTCAGCCAGTGTTTACAAATGTTTCTATTCCTTCCTATCAACAGGACAGAGGATAAAACTGTGACGGAGGCCTACCCGAGACATGATAACGGCAATATTTTCTTGGTTTGACTTAGTGGCTTACCGTGTGTTGTCTTAAACATTTTTTTACTAACACATTACACGTGTGATCAATAAAATATATTCTTTCTACAACTGACAGCGGTACATATTGACAGATTCACAATTAAACTTGGTAAAAAAAAAAAGTCCAATATTAGGCGTTTAAGACATTTATTGAAAATTGTTAAACTACATAAAATTATGAATAGCGAGGTTCATATTAGGTTTTTAAAAAAATATAATTTCTATTCAAAGAAACGTTGTTCATGTTTCATTGTTTTAAATAAAATGTGCAGATTACTTGAGGCTTGTCAAACTCTGCATGGGTCATATTGTGTTGCCTAGAGGGCCGCATGGGTCATATTGTGTTGCCAAGAGAGCCCCACATGCCTAAATAAATGGCCAATATCGCACCCTGGCTGTATGGCCCTATTAACAGCACTGTGGAGCAGGGCAAAACGTTGTGTTGGGCACTTAACGACAGCCATTTTGCACCTCCAGGGAAAACTTTTATGGACCCCAGGGCCACAATTGTGTTTGGGTCTCTACAACAGTCATTTCAAATAATTTAACTAAAACAATATGTACCCGCGGTACTACAAGGGCAATCTCGTGGTTTTGACCGATCTCTTCATTTGCCCCGTCCAGCTGCAAAGTGTCTACCACATATTCAAGCCACATTCTGAATATTTATATTAAAGGCCACATCATAGTCCATTACGATGGATTCAGTAAACATAACTTTCAATGTAAAAATTATATAGGTCAGTTATCGGTCAATGTAAAAGTTCCCTAAGCCCGAATGGGCCATCGGGGCAGATGAAATGTAGAATTCATCTGTTTCTGTAACCTCGGCATATGAAGGGATTGTGTGGTTAGCACAACGCCCAGCTGCCTTTACTTCCCATGTACCCATTTAAAGCTGGATGGACTTGTGGGACGACTTTGAAACAAATTTCACCTGGAAAAATTCCCATGGGTCTCACCAAGGATCGAACCCATGACTCTCAGGTCGACAGTCGAGTATCTACACCACTCGGCCGTCGGTCAATGTGGGAATAGATAAATAGCGCTAGAAAACGACCCCATTGGCGGTTTATGGGAGCTAAGCGATGAACATACCCATGTAACACTAACCGCTGAACCAAAAGATAACATTATATAGATGTAAGTTTTGATACCTCTGCAGATTATGATTGTATTTGGTTATAAATCTAAATCTCAAATTTAATTTAATATAATCTAAGTTAGCTTTTCTGTTTCTTCATTTACTTTATTATCTCTCTCTGAACTCTCTCAGTGGTAGCTGCGGGCTGAGACTTAGTCTCTTAGAGCCAGTGAGATCAACAAACTCGCTGTGTCCCTCAACATCTAGAAACTGCTATCTAGGTCAATGGCAAGCAAGCTGCCCGACTGGTCCACCCTGTGGTCCGCCAACTCGGGGAACCCAAATATCACATGTTCCGCCGTTTCCTCAACTTTTCTGCAGTGGCGGCTAAGGGAATCGACGTTGGGCCTCAACCTCCCAAAGTACGCACCTATGGGACAAGGCCAAGTATGAAACTGGATAATTTGTGCCTGCTCGATCCTCCTGAGCTCCCACCACTGGTCAGTTTTGGACGGCCGCTCCATCTGACTGCGGACATTTCTGCCCGTCACCCCATTGTCCCAACTCGAGAACCATTGAGTTTGCTCAAAGAGCCTGATCTTGGCACACGCTGCATCAAGTGGGCTCTTTTCCACTCTCACGGGATGCGCTTGGACATGTAGGACTTCGCAAGGAAGTCGGCCCGGTCATCCCCGGCCAAGTCCATATGCCCGGGAATCCACTGTAGAGTCACTGATACACAATTTACGTTTATCTCAATTTATTCAAGAAAGCGCCATTAAAAAAAATTAAAAATGCACCAAATATACCCCAGAACACTGAAGTGGTCTCTTCAGTATTATGCATAGATATTAAGAGCTAAATCGATTGCATGCCTCAAAATTATGTTATTTTGGAAAAGAGGGAGGTAATTTCATCTAAAGGATGATATTAGTTATAATTTGGCTACTTTAGAAAAAAACGATTTATTTAAGCTTAAGTCAATTTGTTTCTATTTTTTTAGATGTATTCTGTGTAAAGCGATCTTTTATAGTTTTTTTTTATTATCTCCCCTTTTCAACACTAATTCGATATGTTGTAATTTTTCCTTAAGATTATTTTTTTTTGCACAAATAGTTCATTAGTCTTGTATATTTTTATTTTTTCATTTTATCAAATTACCTTTCTTTTCTATTCATTAAAATGTTTCAAACTCAACACACTACATGTATTCGTATGGCCTTTTTACGAATATAAATAAATAATGCAGTTACATGGTAGTATCAATTGTAGTTACAGAGGTGTGATCGAAAGAGGCCTACGATGGTGGATAACTGGGACGATAGCCCCAGGCCCTAGGCTGAGGAAGGCCTTCGCGTTTCAACTTTGTTTCAGGCCTCGGGTGGACGCACCGAGCGCACGCCCTGGACCCGACTGCTGTCTTCATCATCATACCCTTAACCGATGTGGTCAATGGAGGAACGCATGGACACCTCAACGGACATGTATCTCTAAAGCTGCCTATCCTGTGTGGCTGTCTTTAGTTCTTTCATTTAGCTCTGTCCATGTGGTAGGGCCCCGTGTAAACCAACTTTACTCTTGTGTTCTCATGTCCCTCTTTTTTCAAAGAAACACTAAACCCTGAACCAACATTAAACACTAAACCCTGAACCAACATTAAACACTAAACCCTCAAACAACATCAAACACTAAACCCTGAACCAACATTAAACACTAAACCCTGAACCAACATTAAACACTAAGCCCTGAACCAACCTTAATCAGCTTATGTTGCATCTACAACTTAATATTTACTAAGACATAGATAGCAGCTGGATTCTGTTCCCCAGATAGATTCATCTCAATTTACATTGCTAAGTAGGTTGAGACTCATTTAAATAGATGCTGCTTCACCTTATTCGCTCTATCTACATGCTGCCTTCAAAGTGGGCCATTTCAAATATGTGTGTACTTGGGGAACACTTGTCAAAACAAAGTGTAAATTACTCTCTTGTGCCAAGGCCCTATTGAGTATGTGGCTCATCTGGTGGGCAATCACTCAAATAAACCTAAATCCCTGTCATTATTGAACATGTATTCCATCAATATGCCAAAAAAAATACACTGTTCAGGGCTTCACATTCTTCTAACAGACCCAGGTATTTCAATACACCTTAATACACTGTTCAGGGCGTCACATTCTTCTAACATACCCAGCTATTTCAATACACTGTCTTTGCCAGGGCATATGAAGACGCACTATTCAGAAGGCTGCCCACCAGTTTGACATGCCTGCATTAGTTTAAACATTGTGGTAAAAAATATGTACTAAAAAAATGCAACAAAAAGATCTCAGCATCGTTTTATTTATTTATGTTAAAAATATTTTCAAATAAAAAAAAACAACAGATCCAACCTGAACTTTGCATCATGGAGAAATTTGTTCACAAAATATTCTACCGGTTGTAATATGACATACGTTAGATACAGATATGACATTTAAATATTGAATATTTCTCTTATTGTGAGACCAACCTAAATTTAGTACCCGGTTATGTTTTATATCAGTTGACAACAGAATCAAAAAGTGATGTACAGTATTCAACTGTTTATATTGTGTAAATATTTATCAAGAGCAATGTACTTTAGTTGTATTGTACTAATTTAGTTTCCAAATTTAAATTATAATATGTTTATTTTTTTATGTATGCCATCTTTGTCAATAAATAATAATACAATTATATTTTTTTTTCAATTTTGAAAATTATCAATACATGTGTAAATTCTATACAGTGTTTTGTGAATTGAAAAACCTCTAAAAAGAAAGATATCTTTACCTAACAATATGGTGCTTCAATGTCAGCTTAATTTGCACAGATGAGTCAAGATGAAATAAGAAAATGGAGAAAGAAAAAAAAATCTGCAAATGTATCAAAAAATAAATTAATAAGATAATTTTTCTCCATGCTTCAATGACTTTCTCCTTTCTTGCCAGCTACCTGGAAAGAAAAAAAACAGAATGATAATGAAATATTTTATTTTATTTACTAGGTTCCTAAGTTTTAGACTCAACAGTTCACTAACACTTGTTTCAAGAAATACTGAGTCCAGTGAGATATTTGATGAGGGCATTGAAAACCAAATAACAACAGTTTGAATGGTATTCAAACCACAATTAATACTTCCACCGTCTGAGGAATTAATAAATATTAAGGAAGGGTAGGGTGGGGAGCAATGTTCCCTCTAATTCTTGGCGGCGCTGCGCCGTAAAAAAATTTCTTGTGCAACTTTCTAGAACTTAAAAAAAATTTGGGCGCCAATTTGGAAAATAATATTATAAGCAATTTAGTTGAAGTAATATTTTCATCAGATTGTATTCTGTGCGCGGGGAATAATTTTTTCTGCGCGGAGGTTTTCTAAAAATTGTGCGCGCGCAAGCACGAAGCTTAGAGGGAACATTGGTTAGGAGGGGGAGGAGAGTGCAGGATGTGCAGTTGATCACATGGTATTGGAGACTAATTTATGGCTAGACCTACATGGTCCTTTATATTCTCATATGCATATCTTGGTCCAAGTCTGTGTCAAATTATACAAAAACTGAACAATACACAGACTAGACTAATTTTAAAACAAAAACATAATAAGCAAAAATAAAATACAAATATTAAATTACATAGTATTATTCAAAGAAGTTTTTTTTTTTTAAATGAATACCATTGCATAGATTTTTGTTTTTAATCACCCCCAAAAAGTTCTACTTAACTGATTTAATACTTCTGATGCCATTCTAGTGAAGACTAAAAGAATACAATTTTCTTCAACTAAAAACTAAAACAAATTATTCTCAAATATGAAAGACTTTTTAACACCACATGAGGGTAAAAAAAAAAAAATATTAACACTAAAAAAAATAATTGTGTGACAATATAAGAACAGTAGATAAAAAACTTAAGAGTGAAAAATTAAAAAATAACAACAGGCAAATCAATGCGAAAAATATCACAAGAAACAACAGACAAAGACTGCATAACAGTAATTAAATTGAGGATAAGGAAACCAATTTAAAATAAGGAAAAAGACAATTCTCCTGAGTAAATTTTCCTTACTTGTTTTTAAAACTTAAGGGTCCTTGTAAACTCAAGAAGAGAGCAGTAAAGCATAGGAACAGAGTGATGAAAGCCAATACATTGAAAACCTATACAAGCAACAGAACAATTATAGCTACATAATGGTGTGTAACTTAAACTTTTCCCAGAGTCGCTAATGTCTTTTCATAATGCATCAAAAAAAAAAACGTGAAAATAGAATTGAGTACAAAGTGAATTTACAAGAAGGTTGACTGGCTTTGACTGTCCTGAGACAAACTCAAACTGTTGACCACTAAAATCAATATCACTTTTAACATTTTGTATTCCCTATTATGATAATAATTTTGACCAAAAATAACAACCCATCCTATTGATAAAAACAAAGTAATGTCTGGACAAATGTCCATATATTATCAAGGTATATTTCTCATTCAGACATTGAAAGACTTGGACAATAAATACATGATTAAGTTTGAAAATTTAAACAGAGGCAGCGGGTGTCAAACCTTCAAAGAACCCCATCTCACTTTCACTGGTTGTACAGTTAAGGAATGCAAACATAATCCTCAAAAATGATGGGCTAGAAGTATGATCAGAAACTTTGAAATGATTAAAAAGAAAATTGACTCAAGTACTGTTGCTATTGCTGCAAGTTAAAAAAACAATTTACAATATTTTCAAATTAAATCTTTATCTTTGGCCCCTAGGTCTGAAGGACAATGCAGAGGATAAGTCTCTCAATACCACTCCCCAATGTGGGTCAGCAAGGTCACCACACCTCGGCCAGTCCACCCCTCTATGTAGCCTATCAAAACACCCTACAGGACAGCCTCTCCCCCCTCCCCTCTCCCTGCAGTGCACCCTGCAACTATATTTCCACAGAGGGTACCATTCGGCAAAAAATGACAAATTTATGCAAGCCTGGACTACTCCTCCCCCCCAAGGGGCCCATCAGACTAAAAAAACCCATTGCAATTAGTAAATGTAAAAGTGACACAAAAAATACACAGATTGTAAAAATACATTTTGAATATTATCCATTGGAATTTTTTTTTCGAGGAATGTGTCATTCACCATACCAGTTTTAAAACTGAAATAAAATCTCGTTATTAAACATCAGGGGGGTGTTAAACCTGGGACCAGCACATTCTTGAATGGTACCCCTCTGACAGGTTGTAATCTAACAGACTCTCCTATGATAACAACTAATAAAAAATGCTAATGAAAATTTTGTTACATAATGTATGAAACATTAACAATTATTATTTTCCTTGATCAAAAGAAAAACAAGAAAATATCACGTAAGTCTCACCAGTCCACTGATAATCACCAAAAAAATTAAATAAGAAAACAATTGTCCAGAGTTAGCAATTTTGTATGAGGTATTGATGATGAAAAAATAAGAAACGGCTTTTTTAGTGCCATTTAAAGACAGCTCAAAACAAATATGAAGCAGTAAAACTATGTATTCTATGACCATTCTTAATTTATCTGATACAGATACAGATAGATACCATGGGATGAGTTGTAAAAAATTAACAACAGACAATTTAGTAGCCTGACAAATTTACATTTGCAGAAGTATCACTGCATAGTATACAAAGAAAATTTATGCGCTCAAGCTTATGAGATGAATAAAGCCATGTAGACAGTCATCAAGGCTTTAGAAAAGAATCAATAGAATGAAATATCCCCATCTCCAAGAAGCCCTTTAATCTGTAGATTCTTAACATTGCTTGGAAATAGAAAAAAAAAAGTTGCGCATATTTTATAATATGTGCAATAAAACTGAGTTATTCCTACCAGAAAAGGCTGAAAAAAAATGGCCTTCCTTTTAAAAAATAAGACAAATTAAATAGAATCATATACATGTACATGTCTGAAAAGAATTAGTGATGATTTTTGCCCTTTGGTCTTTTACTATGATAATATAATTAAACTTTTGATTTTGTTTTAACAGCTATACATGTATTTGCATTTTATTTTGTATTTTATCATGTTTTCCTCTAATGCTGCCCACAGGTGCTGATAGGCTAGACACCCCAGAGTTAGTCAATACTTATGCTATAAGTAAGTGAAAGAGTATCTTTGTGAAATAGATCAGCTCAATTTTGGTCCAAAAATGGATGTGTAATGAGGCAATATGGTAATTTATTACTCAATAAAAATCAAAACTTAATTAAGAGCAGTATTTCTCTATCAGTTGTCTCGATGACATAAGCAAAGAAGAAAATCTGAAAATATCTATTTCCTGATAATAAAAAATCTGCAACACTATTCTGTGTTACAAGTAAAACAGCTGCCTTAGAACAAAAACAACATAAAACTAACTAACCCTTTTAAACTCTGCCATATTGGTGGTGTTAGTAGGAGATCCTATGAAACCTAAGTAGTCAATGCGAGTTGTGTCAGCTCCATTTTGATTGTCTTTAACAAATAACTGCAAAATTTAAAAAAAAAAATGAATCCAATGAAAACAAAAATGTAAAGTATTTTAAAAAAGAACATATTAAATAATTTAATAATTTGAATTTCTATGAAGTAAACTGAAATTTATATCTCTTGAATTCTTCAAAGACTAATATTAAACTGTGATTATAGAAAAAAAGGGACATAATTTAATGTGAAATTCACTTACTATTAAATTCAACACATTCTGCAATTTGACATATTTTAGAGGAATGATTGCCCCCTCTTTCAAATCCTCTGGTTTCAGTCTAAAAAAAAAAATAGGACTTGCCTAAAACATTCTGAGACATGAAATTCGGAATAAAAAACAATTATATTAAGTCATAACTGTTCAACTGAACACTTACTCAAGCATTTGTATAGATTCCATGGAATCTGCAGAGTCGAAGTCTAATGTGGTTGGTTGATTGATGAATAGCTTCACATTTTTAGGACCATTTTCTGTTAAGACAAAAATGAAAGTGAGTACAGAATTTAAAAAAGTTTAATGACTGCCAATATATAAACTGAATGTTTCTGTAAATTAAATGTACTGCAACTCATGTGAAATTTGGTAGAATATAATTTTTTTTTAATGCTAAATTTATTTTAAATATTTGTCACTGTTAATGTTGTTGCAGTCAACCTTTCTTATGAAAATATACCTTTTTTATCATTTTAGTCTGGGATATGCAAAATATCTAAAACCTTTGTAACCATTGCACAAAATGATAATAAAATTGATAAAAATGCCTATTAGCCATGGTGACACAGCGTTGGTAACAAATGTAGTCACCACACAACATCCTTCCACTCAGTCCCAATCAAGCACATTGTCGCAGCCTGCCATTTCTGGCAGTGGAGTTAGGCACACTACACTCTCCCCCTCTGTTCATGGTGCCAGGAAACCCCTGGCCTTGCAATTCTGGCCGATCGGTAGTACACACCCTGCCAATCTGGCCAGTCTTAGAAAGTGAATCAGCGCCACCAATAAAGCTGCTGTGGCAGACACGCGACACCTAGTCTTAATAGCAGTAGTGCGCAAAAAAAATTTGTGCTCATTAATTTAAATTTGCATTTTCTCTTGTTTCCAACAACCCATTGTTTTAGTCATTTTAACCAGCAGTCATTTAGAGCTTGTATTAGAGTTCATAGATAGTATTTTATATTATGATAAATGATAATATTTTCAAGATAAACATATTTATTTGCTGTTTGATAGTTTAGGCATATGGTTATAATGATTTATGTATATGTTATCGGTCATTACTTGCAAAAAAAATTATTTCAGACTGTTGACTAATCCAATATTTTTTTGTTGTGAAAACTGCTGTTTGTAAGTGTAATTTTAACAATTTAATTCACATATAAATGTAATGTCGTTTAAATTTTTTAAATTCTTTTAAAACTGAATACATGCATAACTGGGAGCCTACCCCCCCCCCGCCTCCAGTATTTCAGGAATATTTTCTTAATGGTTATTTTTGCAAAAATAAATGTTTAACTAAAGGTTATCAAATGTAGATGTAATTTAAGTTTAACTATTATACAGGATATATCCCCTCTCAAGTTTTCATCTTTGTAAAAAAAAAAAATAATAATAATAATTGCCAACCTCATTATTTTTTCAATTAAACATTAAAAAATAAAAAATCAAGAAAAAAAAACTGATAACTCTTTTCTTTTTTTAAATAATAAAATAAGGGTGCAGTACAATAATACACAAATAATTTAAAAAGAGTGCAGTACAATAATATACAAATAATTTACATTCAAGCCATTTGAAAGTAAATAAAATGATAACTATTTTAAATATCTCACCTTCAGCACAGTGAAGTTTTAGTGAATGCAGTTTAACAGATTGATTAAATCCAATGTTAATGATCAACTGTAATAAAGACAAGATAAATTTTTATATATTTTTTTACTTAGTGCATATAAGATATTAAATTTTAAAAGATAACAAAACTAGAGCAATGGTGAAAGAATTATATGAAAAAATAAATGCAGTAGAATAATCAATGAATCATGACAAGCTGAAATTGGAACTTTTTTTTGAGCTGAAAATTAAGTATAGGTGTAAGTAATTAAATCATAAATTCTAGCGATATAGCTATTATCAATTTGACTTGAATATCTAATATAACAATTTAAGCATACACCGTGAAAACATAAAAATCATGAGTTCACTTTTTAATCTGTAACAAGGAGATAAGACTTTTAATGATCAGACAAGTTAAGGACATGTTACAGAATGTGGCCCAGCAGATTGGACCCTCACCTGTTCATCACAGTCAGACTCCAAGTAGCCTTTTTTGTTGGACAGACAATGCTCAAGTTTGTGGTCATCTGATTCATTTAAACATTCACTGGCAGATTTGTTTATGAATGTTGACAAGTCCATCTGCGTAATGATATACAGAAAGAACAAAAAATTAAATATAGTTAAAAAGACAATGATTTGGACACTAAGCGTTTCTGTCCAATTAGTGATCTTATTATAATAAGCCACAAAACCATAATACACAAATTATAAGCCACAAAACCATAATACACAAATTATAAGCCACAAAACCATAATACACAAATTATAAGCCACAAAACATTAATACACAAATTCAAAGCGAAATCAGCTTATATAGCAGCATCACACTTACATGACCTTTGACCGGACTATCGCCTTCCTCCCCTTCATCTTCTGTGTACCATTTTTTAATCTTTTCCTCTAAAAGTGTGGCATCTGCTCCCCGCATCATGTCCACTTTAACTTTGTTACGGTAAAATATAAATGTGGGCATGGCTGATACACCTTCCCGCTGAGCAGTGTCCTTATGATATAAGTTGAATGGATCATGAGTAATAGAAAAAAAGTTGATTTATACATAACTAGGGCATACACCATGAGTGAATACATCAAAATCTCTCATTGAATAAGTCACAATCAAAAGAAGAAAAGATAATTTTATAACTAATTAGGGCACAAGCCATGAGTGCATAAATCAAAATTTGTCTGAGCCAAGCTAAATAGCATCAAATTAAAGATTTTGTTTCTTTTAACCAATGATCAAACTTACAGACTGTCTTTGAACCATCATTTCAAGTGTGTTTAGCCTCTATGACTTTATCACTAAGTTTATGGCTCAGTAAACTTGAACAGTATTTCTCAGAAAACAATGCCAATTGTGAATCATTATAAAATTATTATTTTGTCTGAGCTAAATATTTATTAAACTATTCCTAGAGAATAATAAATCAAGGAGGTGGTTAAAAAACATCTCCATATACCTTTAAAGCAATATAAAATGACTCACTTGACACTGATCGACATCTATTTTCAAAAACACAGCTTTGGGATACTTTGTGCTCATCTCAGCAAAAGCTGGAGCTACAGCACGACAAGGACCACACCTTACAAAATATATTATAACATTGTCAATACTACAATATTATTAAATTCTTCCTTTTTTATGGGTTCAATGGCTTCCTCTTAAATGTTAGTATTTTTTTTTTCTGATTTACCTACCAAGTGGCAAAATAATCAGCTACAACAAGCTTAATTCCAGCATTGTTTAACTCCGTAGAGAAATCTGTGTCATTTGTGATCTGCCTTACATTAGACATGGCTGTTAGAAAAATTTGAAAACCGATAAAGAAATCATAATTTTAAAATATTTTATTATAAATATTAATTTGATATATATTTAAAAAAAAACAGGTTATTATATTTCATAAATTAATATAACGAATAGAAAGATGTAACACAAATGAGATATGTATTACATCTTTCTATTCATTATATTTATTTATGAAATGAGATTTAATCTGTCTGCATAGTTTAATAGCATTATAACTTCTAACTACATTTTAAAATCAAACTAACTGCCAGAAAAAAAAAACTTAATTTAACTGATATTTTTGATGCGGGGTTACCTTTTTTTTTTTATAGGCTACATCTTTTAATTTAATGGTATCAAAATGCACCAAATCCTGACATAACAAGCATGTGGATCAAGTATATAGGTTTCATGTATCATTATTTCATTTACATTCAAATGAAGTAATAATATAAAAATATTTCAGATCTATACATTTTTTTTTCAGCTACTATTGCCTCTTCTCCTAAACTTCAAGCACCAGAGTAAAAAAGAAGTTTATGATACTTTCACTAGAATAAGTATGATTAGTAATTGTGAATTCTGATTATCTATTCTGTGATTCTTTGACTCATTTTTCAATAGAACCTTACTTCAGGATTTAACAAAGACAGCTGATTTTTTATATTGTAAACTAAAAACAGCTCCTTTGTGAATCAGAAGCATATGACAAATATCTACAGTGTGGCAAAGGATAAGAAAGGTTTTTTTTTCAGTACATCTGTCCCTCCTCTAACACAGTGTTCATCAACAACGTTTTGCTCTAACACATTTAGCAAATAGAAAAAAACTCTCTAGCAGCAAAGATTTAATTTTAAAAAAATCATCATCTAGAATACCAGTCAAATGCATATTATCGTAATTTGTGTTACTGTTGCTCTGTTAATCATATGATGAATTAGTTGTTCTTTACTTTTATAAAATTAAGAGTAATGTTAAATGAAGCACCAGTATGAGCCATTTAAAAAGGAAAAAAAAAAGAAATTAAAGGTGAGATTGCCGCAACACTACAGAATCTTTGAAAGCCACAAACAATGTTTGGATTACATACGATTAATTAAAAAAATGTTTTTTTTCCATAGGTTTTTTTTTTTATTAATAGTGGAAATTATTTAAATTGAAAAAAATAATGTTGGACTTAAAAGCGCTATGATCATTTGATAATACAAATGAATGTCTATCAAAATCATAGGTATATCAATAAAAGCAGAAATACAGAGTAAATGCATGTTTGGTTTTAAAAAAATAAGCCCATCATCAGAAGAAAACTTGCTAAAATATCTCATAAAGAAATTTGATTTTAATAATGTACTAAGCTTTTTGCAAGCAAAACTATTATTTACATGAAGAACAAAATAGTAATACTTTTAAAAATAATGTACTTGCCTCTTTGCGCTGTGCAGTGATAAGGTAGAATTGTATTAAAATGAGTGTGAATTAAACATACATTTTTTTTTTACTTTTGTTTTTTTTTTTGGTTTTACACATTTGTGATATTTGTAATGTAACTTATTACTTCATGTTCAATTAAAGATAAAAAAAATTGTTTTGAAAGTTAATGAAAGATTTTGGAACACATCAAACTATTTTGTTATATAACATTGTCTCCTCCAACACAATCTTTTTAGGAGGGTACAGTGTTAATTGTGTTTTAAAGAGGGATAATTATTAATTTTCGCCAACTTTTCACTTAGATGATTAGGTGCTAAATGAGGAGTCCACTGGAAGAACAGACATAGTAACAATATTTAAATAATCAAGTCACTTCATCCATCCCTTGCTGTGAACTAACTTTTCCAGCGTTCTACATATAAATAATTTTAAATAACGTTTTTTTGAAAATGCTAGGTGAGTCCCAAAAAGTGGTACAATGGAAGAATGGGCATAACCCAATTTGCAATGCAAAAACAGGCATGGTCCTATGTTAATGTTGTTTTCATTTTCAACAGTTGACCTAAATGTGCCCAATTTGAGTCAGCCCTACTAAAGAAATACTGCTTTAAATCAATAGTCCTGTCAAAATGTACAGGAACAGGTAAGTTTGGCTATATGTGTAAATGGGGAAGGGGCAGTCCTCCATTGGTGGGAGTAGCATCTATTGTTCACTAACTGTGATAGCTCATAATCTTAACTTTATCCATTTCTGGAACTTCTTCACTTTGTTCAAGTTAGCATTATTGTTTTCTTTTATATATTATATAAAATTTAATGATCCATTATTGGAGACCCAGAAATACAATTATTCACTCATTTGCTGTAGCCAAAACATAAAAATATTCTCCTTCGTAGACAGAAGTAGAATTTATGGCATCAAAAAAACATCAGATTAAATGTGTTTTCCTCTAGCATGTCAAGTTTTTATGACACGGCTATTTAGAAGTGAAAAAATGTGTACTTGCAAGATTTTTTTATATACCATTGCAAGAAAAATACTTATATTTTCCCTAATGTGTTAAATATTAAAAAAAAAAGACTATAATTTTTAAATTTCAAGGGAAAAAAGATGCATAATAAGGTGCATAGAAAATGTTGATACTATGTTTTAAAAATGCTCAAATGCATTAATTTATTAATTATTTGCTACATACTAAAAATTGGTTATACACTCTGAAGATGAAAAAAATAAAAGCAAGTTAGAACAAACAAAAAAACTGTTATGAGACTTCAAAGTTTAAAATTCATTTTTCTCCCATTTTGATTTATTTTACTAATCCTGCTGTATTATTGTTACAGTGGACTCTTCATGAGTCTTGGCAGTCTTGTACTAACATAATAGTTATAGAATAAGATGGAATGAGAATTATTTTTCTATTTCAGTAATATCATCATAATTTTTTTTATCAAAAATTGTCCTTTTACTATAGACTATATTTTTACATATATAGTGACCTAATTATTAATTGAGTAGACTACTCAGATGAACAAAAATGGTGGATTAAATATGGGAGAGGATTCCCTGGACCCAATATATGTTTATTGACTTTTATTTTAATAAAAATGCTCAAAACTGGCACAGAAATGAACAAAGTTTAATAAGATAAATGTTAAAAAATGATCTATAGTCTATAGACTATAGAAACTGGTCCTGGACTTTGGGCCTAATATGAGCTATTACTTAAAAAAATAGTTGCTAGGCCTACTTAATATAAACTTAATTCAAATCCTATATTTAGTTATTTATTTTTCTTACAATGAAAGTTATTTAAACAAAAGCAATGTACTACTAAAAGTAAATTACAGTCGACGAAGTCTAAACAACCACTAAGCTAGTCTAAAGCCACTGACAAAAAAGAGTAAATAGAAACTTGACATAATACACCGGATACCGGTATATTCAATATTGACAACGCAACTTCTGATTTATGTCATCATTTTTATTAATATTTTAACAATATATATTCTAAACAAAATGAAAGAAATATTCAGAAGTGACATTTTACCTTTATATTTTTAATTATGTATTCAGGGTATTTAAAAATTATAATACAAGATGAAATTATTAGAGGGAATAACTGAAAAACAAATTAAAACTAAGTACACAGTTTTCGGTTTGTGGATGAAACTGCATTTCCTGCAAGGGCATACTACTCTGATATACTGAAAATCTGCTGGAAATTCAGTAATAATCATAAATATACCAGTCTTCATATGTTATATTTATACCTATGCCCGGGTGCCGATCGTTTGTATATTTGCTTGTATTGTCTACAAAATTGATCTCCAAAAATACCCATCACTAAATATGTACTCCCTCTTCCTCCCGATTATTAATCCTCCTCCTTGTTTGCTCTGTATTCACATTCTCTCATTAGGCCCTACCCCCTTTTCTGAATTCAGTATTCTCTCTCTCCACCTCCCTCCCTATTATACTGTTACTCTCTCTCTATATATATATATATATATCTCTTCCTCTCTCTCTCTACTCTCTCTCTCTCTCTCTCTCTCACACACACACACACACACACTCAGACACATACATTCTGTATGGTGTCCGTGTGTATTCACTCATCCTTCTTATTCATTAATATTCTGTTTTCTCTCCCCCTTTCCAGCCACAATAGCCCCTTTAGAGGCTAAGTGAACTTATTACTGCTAAGCTTTACTCACAGGGCCGTTTTAAGATAATCGTAGGCCCTAGGCACTTTCAAAGTCGTAGGCCCTCCCCGACTTCATTTAATATTTTTCAAGAATGCACCCCGGGCTTGACAGAGGGGCCTCGAAATTTACATGATCTAATAAATAGTTATAGCTGTTAATGTAAAAAAAAATAAAAGAGGGGCCTCGCAAGCATCCTTTAAATTGGGCCCCGTAATTCGTAAGGCCTGCCCTGTTTCGCTAGATCGTATCAGACATGTTAAGTTCACAATGAACGGTTGAGACGTCTCGCATCTTATAACACATTAGGGTGATTCAAAAAAGAAATTTTTTTGCAATTTTATATTGCATTGTTGCTATTTTTTTTTCCTTTTATAGTCCTAGACTTTCATACCAAATTTTATTGAAATTGAATAATATTTAGAGGTCGCTCATCGAGACTGAAGTTAATAGTATCTTCTTTAATGACATGAATGCTTATAATATAAACATTATATTAACCATTATCTAAAAATTAACATTAAACATTAATTATGGCGAATTAGACATGTTGAAATGTTAAATAACATAGAATACAATGATATGCAACAGTTACTGCTTGTTTATTCATGTATACGTTGTATTATAAACATACACAATACACTTTACTAATGATCGTCAGTTCAACGCTTCTTATATAACTTCAGTGTACTTTTCTTCAACTTTGGCACTCTCTTTCTGTGATCTTCTACAACTTGCAGCAATCTCTGCATTTCAGATTCCGTTTTAGTGATTGACTCATTAAATTATGACATCAGTGCAACTGACCACTCGGCTGAATCATTGACGCCTTAAAGGAAGCAACAATACAATTTGCTTCAGCAAATGACGGCAATAGATCCAGGATACTGGGTCAACTTCATCGAAGCTGGTACCAATACCGACTGAACGCATTGCAAGTATGATGAGGTACCTACAAAGTGATACAATTAGTGCAATTCTTCAATTTAAACACTCGATCCGTCCAGTCATCGCCAGTCTTCAGCATCGCTTCAGAAACTTTTTTTCAGAAAACAACGCAAGAAAAAGCACCTCTGGACTACTTTACCAAAGATGGTTTTCAAAATTCATTTTCGCAGCATCAGACACCGTGAGATCTGCTTGAATAACAATAGATCCTTAAACGGAGCATCACGACTCACAGGACATGAGATCCAGGCTTTGTCGTAAATGTGAGTCGCAAACAAGCAGAATTATTGCAAAATCTTTACCACTGAATGTGTGAGCTAGAAATGATTTCTAAACAAGTAGATCTTGAAGCAGTATATCACTTTCGCCATCCATCGAACCATATGAAAGCGCATGAAAGTGGTACGGTTGCTTGCTTACACTGACGCCTAATACAGGTTTTGATCATCTCTCTGTAAACTTCACGTGGTATGTAACTTGAGGCACTTGACAGTCTTGTAGGAATGACACAACACTGTGTTTGTGTTCCACAATAAACGAATCAACTAATCTCGAATCCTCTAGCGGACTATACAGCTGCTGATCAACCTTCGGCCAAAAGCGGTTGAATTGTTTGAACAATGGAATTTTAGGGCTGTTGGTGGAGCCATAGAGAAAAAACAACTCCAATGATTAGTTCCTGCACATGATGTCGGCAGGCAAAATGTAACAGTTCCTCTTGCAAAACATCTCCTTAATAACACCAGTGTTGACGGATATTGTGTCAAAACACATACCAATAATCTCATCAGATATCTGACAAAGTCTTAACAGCTGTATTGTTGCATTGGCTTGTGCCTTAGCAGCACGGTTGGTATTTTAGCTAAACCTAAAATCTTCTCAATTTCTTCCCCAGTTAAAACTGCAGCTAATCTGTCTACGTATGACTGTAGCTCTGGATAATCTGTAGTTTCCTCCATTATCTTTCCGTCCCAGTGAAATTCTGATTTCAAATTTCTTGTCTGGCATCGAACCCTCTGACAGAAGCTTCTTGTGGTAAATAGGAATCTGTAACAATAGCTTTAGATAGGTCTATACAATTTTAGAACCACTGTCAAACTCATGGGTCCATGATACAGTCATATGTTTTGATAACTAGAATTCCAGCGGTTGATCTTTGTTTAGGGTAAAATTGGTTGTCATCACAGGTCTATGACCCCCAGAGGTAGGTGACGATAGATGTAATTAGGCAGACAAAGGAATACTAGCCCATAGTGAGTTTTTAGCCGCACCAATCCCTAGGCTGGAATAAGAGTCATTAATATGTAGATGAGTTAGAAAGGGTGTTAGGGAGCCAATCAGAAGTTCTGGGCGTTTGAGGCACGTGATAATTCACCAACACATAAATAACAGAGGTAACGGAAATTTAGACAGACCGACAGTTCGACAGACTGACGATAGAGACATCAGGACACCAGTTGTAGAGATAATTAGAGGAGAAGTTTGTGGAGAAATAGTAGAGGCACAAGCTATCAAGTTATTGAGTTTTACAGTACACAGTCAAAGTCTATTTTATTGAAGTATGTCTGTATAATCCTTTCGGGGACACAGGATACTAAGTGTCAAAGTATTGCCAGATAATTCCTTTCGGGGAACCTGGAATACTACGTGTTATATTGTGTACGAAGCATTTTTGTGAATACTGCTGCAACAGGTTCAGATTACATATGTTTTCTTATTATCTAATAAATATAATTGAATCGTGGAACTTTGCCTCATTGATTGGTGTGTTGTTTGAGAGTGCATTGAGACTGAACGCTACTTAAGTTTACAAACCAGTTATAATATCGGCAGCTACATAAAACCAGTATAGTTATCTGAAGCAGCAGTGAGGAACACACAGTGTTACCTTAGAGAAGCATTACATCAACAAGTACATAACATTATATACAAAAAATATAGTGTTACAGAATCTCAATTTCAAAATCAATGTCATCTTTACCTTCATCCTCACTTTTGCTGTTGTTTGTAGACCAAGTAGTTACAGCAGCCTTCAGATGTCTTCTTTCGCCTTCAACTACTCTTTAATTCTCTAAGACTGCTTTTCTCTATAAAAATCGTTAACAGTTACCTTAATGCTTTCGAATATTGTCTTCTTTAGTACCTTGTGATTTTATAAAACCATCTTCATAGCATAATCCAAGGTCAGTAAGACATTACTAGGCATACACGAATCCGTTTGACAATCAACAAAACTTCAGTTATACGTCTTGTCAATGCAATTGGTGAATTGCCACTTGATGTGGATGCCATATAAATTCAATAATTTGTAGTTAGCCAAAAACTACTTTATTATCCAGCAAACTTGAATAATAAAATTAGATCTAATCTAAAATTCAAATATCACGGTATACTTTTAATGTTACATTGCACTAAAATTGCACTATAGCAAAAGCGTGCAAGCGACACATAAGAACTGCCGCATTATCTCATTTAGTGAAACGTCGGGTCGCTTGAGCGACCTCTAAAAGTGGTCATTTTTTCAAAAAGTTTAGTTTTTCTTGATTTGCTTGCCAAAAGGGGAAAAAAAATGAATCACAATGCATTAGAATCGGAGAAAATTATTTTTTTTTACCATGCAATGATGAATCACCCTAATAACACATCTTATGTAGCCTACACATTTTAAAATTTTATTTGTTCATTTTTCAAAATTGAAATGGCTTAAAATAGTTCCAAGGGAGTAATTTATATATACTAGTACACTGTATATTAAAATTTATATAAAATACGTCATATTCATATTTTAGACACCATCAACTTAGTTCATTGATCTGAAAATTAAAAGTTTCTTAAATCATCAGACCTGAGTTTACTAAATAGAGTCGTGTCAAATATTGTTAAACAAATCATCATGTTTAACAATTAGTTGAACAACATTGTCTGCACCCTGGCCATTGTTGGGTCATGTTATAGTAATTTACAAGTACGCACCCGCACTTCTCTGCGATCTAAAATCTAAATAAACTTTCCACATTGTTAATTATTCTATGTAGACTAGTAATTCCGGTGATGCATCAAAGGTAAGGAAAGTACTTATAATTAACCATGTCTGATGGATACAAGAGGAAACACGAGAGTAAATTTCAGCAGCGGAAGAAAAATGAGGATAAAGAAAAAGCATTGAAAAATTTCGGGGTTCGTTACTGCAATTTATGAGCAGAGACAATGATTGCATTACTGGTAAAACTAGTAATACTAGTAATAATGACATTTCATTTACTTCTTCGGCCACAATGTAAACCAACAATCCCGCAATACCAGAAATAACGTTGCCGGACTGAGCTGAAAAATGTGAAACAACAGAAACAAGTGTTACAAAGGAAAAGGTATCTGCAAATTCTGTTATGGGACATGCTGAAGTTGCTGTGTTTGATTTGCCTACAGACTCAGGCTGTATATTAGGGTCAGTAGGAGATGCCGGTTTGTAGCATGAGCTGCATGACAAGGAATACAGTTATTCAAGTGATCCAGCAGATTGGGAGATAACTGCACATCTAAGAAGTTATTATGCTGAACATCTTCCTTCACAAAATTTGGAGTCATATTTTTACATTAAAGGGTAAAATATTTAGTGACAAGATCAGATATGCACGCACAAAAATATTTTGCTAGAACGTTAACAAATGGTGAAATTGTCACGCGAGACTGGCTTCTCTATTCTCCTTCAAAGGGCAAAGTGTTTTGTTATGGTTTTGATGGTTTTGATGACTGGAAAAACGCCATCGCAAGGATTATATCACATGAGAAGTCGAAGGATCACATTGCTTCTCTGTCAAGGATGTTAGAATGTCAACAGGATCTAGAATTGACGAAAAACTGCAAAAGGAGAAGCAAAAATTTTGCAAATACTGGACTGATATTCTCAAGAGAAAAGTTGCTGTGATAAGATTTCTTGCTGAAAGAGGGTTAGCTTTTTGCGTGACAGCCATTTACATAACTGTTATAATAATGGAAATAACCTTGGTTGCATTTACCTTTTAGCTGAATTTGATCCCTTTCTAAAGGAACACTTTGAGAGACATAGAAACCCCGAAAAGGGGAATGTATCGTATCTTTCTGCCAGTATATGTGATGAATTTATTGAGTTAATGGGATCCAAAGTATTGACGCAGATACTGTCTAAAATTAAGAATTTTAAATATTATGGAATCATAATCGATTCCACTCCTGACATAGGTCATTGTCGGATGTTGCTACAAGCGAACGTCAACCACCAGCATGAAGCCAAATCACTCATAAAGAAGTTGTACCATTTTGAGACAGCGTAGCGTGTGTGATTTGGAAAGACTTGCTCCAAAACATTGATGTTGTCAATAAAGCTCTACAGGAGCCTGGAACTGAGCTAACGACCATCATCAACTTGTATGACAGTCTTGTTCTTAACTTTCATGACACACGCGATAAATTTGAAATGTACGAATGTATAGCAAAACAACTCTCACAAACGGACTATAAAGAATGTACACAACGCAAACGACAGCGACACCGATTTCATGATGAAGTTGTGGATGATAATGATCCGGTTTTAGGTATGAGTCCTAGTGAAAAATTCCGTACTCAGTGTTTTTATGTTATCGTAGATAGACTTATTACTGAGATGGCAAAACGGCGAGCAACCTATATACACAACACTATATGAAAGGTTAGACTTTAATTCTTCTGGACAGATCAAACAGTTTCGAAAGCCAAGTCACTAATTGAGATGTACCCATCAGATCTGGAAGAGGCCTTTACTAATGAATTTCTTTTGTTCTCAGTGATGTTTGCTGAAAAGAAAACTGTGACTGAAATGTTTACAGCACAAATACAGAATAGGTTGGTGACAAGTTTTCCAAATGTAGGCTAAATATTGCTTTCCGGATCTATCCTTCAATTTTTGGAACAAGTACTGAAGGGGAACATTTCTTTTCTAAACTCAAATTGATAAAAACCTATCTTTGGTCAACGATGGGACAAACACGACTATCCTCCCTGGCATTACTTTCAATTGAAAAGGATTTGATGCGGGAAATGAATTTGAGGACGACATATGTGACTTTGCTAAAACAAAGAGCCGAAAAGTTAACTGCAATTTACAGATCTACAGCACTGCAGCTTGACTTGCTCAGGTGCTCATATTACACGGTTATATAGGCCTATAGTTACTTTAATACACACATTAATAAATTTTACTGGCATTCTGAACTTGTTTTCTCTTTGTTATGGCTTTCTAGGGCCCTTGAAATGTCCGTAGGCCCTGGCACAGTGCCTACTGTGCCTAATTGATAAAGCGGCCCGGTTTACTCATACGATGTTAGCTACATTTTATACACGGTTATTAATTTTATTTTTTATTGTGGGATTTATCACTTTTATTTACTGAGGTGTTGATTGTCGCAGTTACTACAGAACCACAAGTCACAACACTTAAGTAAACGTTATATGCTCACACTTGACTATTATACAAGTTTAGATCACTCATTGAGACCAAGCGTGGGGAAGAAGAACAATATGGCATAAATTAGATAAATCTCGGCAGAAATAGCATCTAATACTTATCCTTTGTACTGCAAGACCTTGCTCTTTTTTTCTAAATTGTGGTCGTCTTGCAAAGCCATTGCTCAAACTAGTGTTGTTTTCGTTGACGAAAACTAAAACTAAAACCTTCGTTGACGAAAATGTTGACTTTTCGTCAACGAGAACTAAAACTAAAATTAGAAGCAAGACTAAAACTAGACGAAAACTGAAATTATTACGGAAAAAACGAAATAAAAACTGAAACTAAAATATAGTGTTGCTTTCGTTCACGAAAACTAAAACTAAAACCTTCGTTAACGAAAATGTTGACTTTTCGTCAACGAGAACTAAAACTAAAATTAGAAGCAAGACTAAAACTAGACGAAAACTAAAATTATTTAAGAAAAAACGAAATAAAAACTGAAACTAAAATATGACCTGGGACTAAAACAACACTAGCTCAAACATCAAGGCACATTGTTACAAATTTTCGCTAGTCTTGCGAAACACTCGTAAACTAAGATACTCGAATCCTTCAATAGTTTATTTATTGCTGATCTTAACTAACCTGATTTTTCACATTTTTTAAGTCACCAGCCAGGGCCGGTATTAGTTCTGGAAATAGTTCAAATTCTAAATTGTCCAAGTTTTGAATCCGAATTTTCCTTTTATTTAAGATAATAGATGAGTGGATCCGTCGTTAGAGCTCTACAAACTATAAATAGATTTTACTTTTTTTTGCGCAGTACATGGTTTGGAGGGGGGGGGGATTTTTAAGAGTCCATCTCGTGCAGCATAAAACTATTTACTCCACTATGTTTTGAATGATTCTATTACTGACCAGTTATATCCTGGAGTAATAATGATGTGGGCATTGACTGGTGAGATGCTTTTCGGGAATGTGGCTATTTTTCATTTTTCGTATTGGTGCAACAAAATGTATTATTTTTTTCCGGGTCCAGCTATAGATGCATATTTCTTTGTTTTCGGGGCTAGGGTTAGGAGCAATATCTATAGCCAGACCCCGAAAAAAAAAATTTGGAGTCCAGCTATCGCGCATCACAGCCATAAAAAAATAAAGTCCGTCTAGAGCGCATCTATAGTTGGACCCCAGAAAAAAATAATACGGAGTCCCGTTACTTGGTCCCGTAGCCACTGCGTATTAAAAATGGGGGTACAGAGATGTCATAAGTACGCCGTACGGGAAACACTGCTCTAAACCAACAGTTGGGAAGGATCTTTCTTGTTGCCTGATTGTATCTGTTGGAAAAAATTAATAAAATGTGAGCTTTCTGTCTTGTTGAATTTATTTCAGTGTAAATAATTGAATTACCAAGATTTCCTAATACATGTGGATGAAATTATTAAAAATGATTATATGACGAGCTAGTGGGACGGATGGCAGAGCGGTGTAGATACTCGACTGTCGACCTGAGAGTCGTGGGTTCGAACCTTGGTGATAACCATGACATTTTTCCAGGTGTTATTTGGTGCAAAGTCGTCCCAAAAGTTCACCCAGCTTTTTCATCCACAGTTGGGGAAGTAAAGGTGGTTGGGCGTTGTGCTAACCACACAATCCCTTTAATTTGCAAGGTACAGCAAGTACTAGTACATGTATAAAATAATTTTAAAATAAGATAGAGCTTTGAAAAAAGAAAAAACAATGACAAAGAATAAAAAACATATTTTGTAAAAGATATATACAAATTTTATTAAAGATATATAAAAAAAAGTTTCAAGCTAAAAATATTTTAAAAATGTGCTCCTTATATTTTCATTTACTCAATTCTGTATTTACATCCAGTAAAACATCAGCTAATGTCAATAGACAAAAAATGATGACAGAAAAATTGAAAAAATTCAGCAATTCTTTTTGGGCTCTTTTAGTTTCAAGTCATGTTTGATGGCTTCCAGCTCAGCAATAGGACGGTAGGCTTCTGGATTCATGCAGATAAGCTGAGAAATAAAAATGTACATGTATAGGGAAATAAAGCCTCAAGTCATTTTTTTATTGTCAATGTTTATAGAACAAAAAGTGTGAAATAAATCAGAAATACATTTGTCAGATCAAAATCAACAGATATAGTTTTGCAAACTCAAGATATATCACATGGAATAATTATTTCATATACATGATGATAAATAGCAACATTTTATTAAATAGAATATTTAACAAATGTTTTTTTTCAAAACTGGTACCATGCTTTAAATTAGTATTTAATTAGATTTTATAATACTCATATCTTGGGAATTATTAAATTAAAAATGTAATCTCGTTTTTCTGGTACGACTGGCATATACATACCGGGTACATATTAATACAGTAATGTCCCCATTTACCATGGGGGTTATGTTACCACAAATTACAGTTCTAAATGAGGCAATGATATCAGGCGAAAAATGGGTTTACAGGCAAAAAAAATATGAGAAAAAGACCTATACAGAAATAAATATATGTATATTAGGTATATGACTTGAAAAACAAATTTTGTAATTTTACAAGTGGCGTGACAGATTTTGATGAGCTTTTATATAAAAATAATAAATACAACAAAAAATCATCAATTTTGTTGAAAAAGTTCACCCACCAAAACATTTTTTAGTTAAAAAATAATCCATTTGGCTCTTTTTACTGAAGTTTACTTTTACTCCAGTTGTTTACCATTAAAATTCTCTTTCATGTTCTCCATGTTAGATTTTTCAATTATACTTGAGTTTGAATGATTATTTTAATTTTGCCTAATTTTATTCTTAAAAATGTCTTAAAAAAGTCATCACTTTCCGTTGCTAAAAATAAGGACAAATGGGTGAGTAATTTGAAAAAAATTCAAAACACTCTTAAGAAAAGAAACAAAATTGGAATCGAGATCGAGCCATTGCTTTCACATTCTAGAATGCCAAAAGAGTGGATGACAATTGGTCGCTACATGGGCTTGGCCTCTATGGAAAAATCCAGATTGAAAAGAGTTGCAGCACTCAGGAAAGAAGTAGAGCTATTATGGAGCTTTTTAAATTTCCCAATACTGTCTTTGCGATCAGTGAGCAGAAAAATTTAAACTTTAATTAGAAGGTATGATGTTCATTTGAAAAAACCTGTGGGTGACATACGGGAGCAGTTTGATAAGTTATTTGATGTCACAAACAAAACTGGTCAATGGTTATGTGCTGAGGACAAAAAACTTTACGAAATACAAATTCAAAGTGGAGGTAAGATGGGATATACTACAACTAAAATTGCTAGTCAAAGTACAATTCATCCATCAAAACGGAAAATTGTTTGCAAAATTAATGAGGCGCAACAACAACAAAGCAGTTTTGAAAGTTCCAGTGATTCAAGTGATAACGAAAATTCTCAAAGTAGCACTGACGGTGCTGATGCAATGCTGTCATCCACAGAAAGCTTGGATCAAAGCACACATAAGAAACAATCACAGCAATCTACTTCTAGTGCAGTTTCATTAGTTCAATCTCGGAAACTACCAGCTCGAAGAGCAGCATTAGTAAGCAACGTTTTGCATAAGTCCGTCGTAAAAATAGCAACTCCCTCTCAGTCAGGTGTCTATCGAGCTGTATTCAGAGAAGCAAGTAAACTAAAAGAAACATTAATAAATACTTTGCGTAATAGCTTATGGAGTTAACATTTTGATGGTTAAATTATTAAGAAAAAAGAACACCAAGTAGTTGTATTAAAAAATGAAGCAAAAGAAGTGAGGCTATCCATCTTAGTTTTACCTGATGGCAAAGCTGCTACGATTGGATCTGCCATTCAGAAAGTATTAGATGAATTTAACTTATGGTCAGCTATAAAGATGACAGTGTCAGACACTACAAATGTTAAATACAGGGTCGAAGTATTGTGTTGTGGTGAAACTTCAGAAACTGTTCAACATGGTGAGTCTGCACCAGTCTTTAAAGGTTGTCAGCACCATATACTTGATCGTGTTATTAGACGTGTGTGATGCATTGCTTGGTGATTCAACTGAGTCTCCTAACATAAATTATCCATTTGTAAATAAGATACTTAAAGATTATGAAATGTTAAAAAAAGATTTTGAAAGTAAAACAAAGAAATGTGCTCCAATTTTAGAAAAACAGGAAATAGGTTGGAGAGATATGAAATTTTTGCACCATCTTATTTGCATTTTTAAGCATTTTTAAGAGTTCTCAACAAATGCCGAAAGTTAATTTTAGCGCACTGCCTGGCCTCAGCAATGCCCGATGGAACTCTCAAGCAATTTTTGCATTGTTGGCTTTCATACTATTGCCTGATGAACGAAAGAACCTTCAGAAATTGTGTGAATTTATATGTGGACATTGGAGTGATGCCTGTTTTAGTGATCATCATTACAAAGCTGAACAATATGAACTTCTTTTCCATGCTGTTAATGATTATCCAAAAGGGTTGCGCTGTCTTCGAACTCATTGGTCTCAAAGTACATCTCCAATACTCACTCCACGTAGCAATGTTTATGCAGAAAGAGCAATAAAAGTTCTGCAAGATATTATTCCCCTTTGCCACCCACCAGAGAAACTGAATTTACGTTTTATTTTTACAAATAAAAGTTTATGAAACAATACTTGAAATTATTAACAAATGTCAATTTTTCTAAAACTTCAAAATGTTTGGTGGGTGACATTTTTCAATTTTTTTAATAAATTTGATATGGTTTTGTGTTTCTACAATAAAAACTCATCTGTTGATGGTATGCCATACAAGTGTTGTTCTGAAGTCATATACCTAATGTATATATACATTAACTAAAGATAATAAGCTGTATAAAATAATTATTCCACTAATTATTGACATACTAGCAGTGTACACGGTGTTGCCCAGTAAGCAGGGAGTTCAAACGTGACACTTAACACATTTCTAACACACCATTAGGTAAAGAAATGGGTGCTAATGTATGCCACCTACCTAATGAGCAGAGATTACCTACATTTAATACATCACAAATAATTTTTTCCCCGTCAATGCTAACCAACCAAACTGTAATGTTATGTTAATGGTGTACCGTTATGTACTTTTTTTATTATATTGTTTTGCTAATCTTCTTTCTTTGATTCACTTCAGGTAGCGTTCAATTTAGTTGCATTTGCAGACAATACACCATGAATGAGGCGAATTTCCACAATTCAAATAGCATTTATTATGCAATAAAAAACATACACAAGATGAAATCATAAGCAGCAGTATTCACAAATGCCTGAAGAAAATATCGAAGTATTCTGCCGTCCCGAAGGATTGAAGTAGAAATACTGAAACAAAAATAAACTCTAATTTCGAAAACAATAAGACCTTAACTTCTCTTTGAGTATGCTACCGTCCCAAAGAATTGAAGTAGATATACTTTAATAAGTTGTACCTCTATTACTTCTCATCTACTGAATTGTCCTTACTAACTTTCATTACAAGTATACTGCTGTCCCGAAAGATTGAAGCAGATATACTTGAACGTCTGTTGGTCTGTCCAAACTCTAGTCAGTCTCTATTCTGTCTGTCTTCTGTCCGTCTGATGAAAAACTGAATTACATCTGATTATATGTGGTGATTTAGCCATCCCATGATTCTAAGACCCCCCAACTCTTCTGAATGGCCCTTCTACCCCTTTCGAACTCATTTACATAATTAGGACTCTTTTTTCCAGCCTAGTGATTGGTGCAGCCAAATACCCATCCTAAGGTTAGCATCCCTTTGTTACCTACAACTAAGTTTACTGTTACCTACGGTTAAGGTCACTGCTTTGACTTAAGAGACAGTGGTGCTCCCCCTGACACCTTAGACATAGGCTAATGTATTTTGGATCTAACTTTCCTACCGGGGGTCACTGGAAATTTTATAGAACCTGACTTGTACTGTTAACCTTACTCTACCCAACACAGATCTAACCCTGAACTTGACTAAGTGAAATTTACCAACTTATCAGTGGTTCTAAAGTTGTAGGGATATACCTAAAGCCACCGTTATACAAACCAAACTTCCAAGCACCATTAGGTAAAGATATGGGTGCTGATGTATGCCATCTACCTAATATGCCACCTACCTAATAAACATTTCATAGGTCACAAATTACGTTTTACCCGCCAATAACTTAGCATTATTTGTTTAAAATGTAATAAATTCTCTCAATGTTAAAATCAAATGAAACATTGCAATAATGATCAAATAAATTATTCTTTTTCTGCCATTTCGCAGCAAAAAGGCAAGTTGGTGAGGCACGATACAGCTCCCACGCACAAGTTCAATTCGACTTCTAGCTTTCTTTCTTAATTTCTTACTTACACACTGTCCTTATGTATAGTGATTGTAATTTAAATATTTGTATTTTTTAAGCAAATTATCCATATAAAAATGTGCAATTATTTTTCCTGAAAAATTTCTATTCTCTTACTTATCTTTTATATTTTCATCTTTACTACTCTTTTTATGATCTAAATATAACAGTAATATTTTTCTTCTTTTCAACATTCACTACACTTTAATACCAAATTTTGGCAGACTGATTTATAGTATAATTGATATCAAAGGACAAAGGAATCACTGTACAAGAGCATAAGATTTTAAAAATTTTACACTGTTTGATTTGTCCAGACAATTTAAAAGATTTTTGATGAATTAATGAGTAATTTTTAATTATTTTACAGCATTACAGTGGAACAGCGCTACAGAGAACAACGCTTAACGGGGTGGGACTTGATTTCATTAAAACTTAATTCTACATATTTAAATAATTTCCGTAGAAATGAAAAAATGAATCTTTGAGCATCTGTCCATTTCTGAACTTTGAACAAGTCAATTATTTCTATTTATAAGAATCAGCTATTAAAAATATGAAATGTAAAGAAGCCTGGAAGCTGTTTAAAAATCTGTACAAATTTGGTGACAGAAGTTATTTTTATAATTGGTTTTTATTTATCATCTACTCAGATCAATTTTTTCATGGGGTTTAAAAAGTACTAGACATAGATCTACAAGTGTCCAGAGGAAAATGGAGATTGAGCGGCCACTCACTAAAGAAGCCTCCAGAAGACATCATGAGAGTGTTCGCAGTAGCCCTTTGCTCCGCAGGGAGTCCAAGGAATTAAGTCAAGATAGTTCAAAATATCTGTTGTACGCTAAACAATACCCTGTTTGAATGCATGGGTAAAAAAATGTGTAAAGATGATTACCTTTCTACACTCAGTTGGAGAAACCTCTTCATGAGGTGGGCCAAGGCTTCGGTTAAATCTGGATAAAGTCAATGGTAATATATTAAAAGTATCTAATTTAAAAATCAATGGCAATGATTTAAGTTTATAACATGCAAAATATCCTTACTGACTTTCAGGCTATATAGATGAAGATTAACTCTGCAATACCAGGGGTATTTTTATAATCTCATATAAATAATAAAATATGGGATAGTTACCTCGCATCTGGTTTAGTAGCAGCCATGTACAGGATGTAGGATGCAGCTCCAATACAAGCAAAGCTCATTATGCCTACCAGGGGAATCAACTGATGAACATTCAAAAAAAGAAAAGATATAAAAAAGAATTGCTAAGTCAAGAAGGAATGAAGCTGAAAGCCTCAGAACAAAAATTTCATAATAAAATGCAAATTTTAACCAACGGCATTAATATTTATACTTTACAATTTTAATATGCCTTCAAAATTTTTATAATGTCAATATAAGAGTTATATGCCAAATACATTTTACAAGTAAAAATACTTTCTATTTAAGCTGTATAAAGTAGTGGCATTAGACGTCTGCTCCAATTTGCTGGGCAATATCCTTTTCAATATTGTTCCTATACTTAATACCCCCAGTGGTGTAGTGAGGGGAGAGCAAGAGGGGAATCATGCCCCGGGCGCTACTCACAAAGGGGCGCCAAATGGTATATTTTACATATAATATTATTAGGTTTTAAAATGGGGGAGGGGCACTAAAATGGTATTGCGTCTGGGCGCAAATTAAGCTCGCTATGCCACTGATAATCCCCTCTCAAGTGCAGGTCTGGTGTGGTTACCTTAATCATAACTTCACAAAGGCATCGATTGTTGCTATTTACTAATTCAGATATTAAATATTGTCTGAAAATTGTGTAAAATTCTCCACCCAGATTAGAAATTTAATACATAACCGATTAAATCTCTAGGATTGCCGCAATTACTAAATCTTGAACACTTGTGAAAAGTTTTAAAAAATCCATGAAGTTAAATGAAATAAAGTTTAACCCAGAAAACATTGCTTACAAAGCTTACTGCATTGATGATGGGCCAATAATAATAAGAGTTGTGCCCCTTCCCCCATCTGGGTAAACCATTTAGAATGAAATGTAAAATTGTTAGAGTATTATGGGTTTCTTGGCAAGACAGCTCTGCCCAGAAAGCATTATTAACTTGAGGTCCAAAAATTCAAGTAGAACATTTTTATACTTTCATAACAGTGAATGTTTCCACGTTAAAAAGTGAAAGACAACTTCAAAATTTTAAAATATTAAATAAACCACATTTATATCCCTTTCACAAAACGGACTAACTTAATGCAGTTACCTTTTTATTCAAAAGAGTAAAAAAACAAAAACATCATAACTAGTAATATGGATGCTCACCTCCGGATACTTTTTAAATGTTTTTAACTCAAAGCCAAACGAAAAACCCCAGTCTTTTTTAATTTCTTGAAAAGTTTTCCTGTGTTTTGTAGCTTCTGCAAACATTCTGCAGCGTTGTCTTAGTGGTGTGTTTTTAGTAGATAATAAAGTTGAGAAATAATATCCAAACATCATGCAGCAAGGAATAAGTTACTTTAACCGTTGAGACGAATTTCAAAGAGGAAATGACGATTTGAGATAAACAAATACATATAATGAGTTTGACGTCATCATTTTATGTTAATACACATTACTTTTCATGAAGTTGATTACCCGTCGTCTCATTTTTTTTTCTAAGTGTTACGCCGAAACAATTACATTTAAAAAAAAATGCTTTAAAGCATTTAGTCAATATGGAATATAAAAAAAAATTAGTATGGATATACAAAATCATTTTGACAATGTGAAAAGTTGAATTAAATAATGCTTCGTTATAAATAAGCCTACCACAGGCGCTGGATGCCAAGAACGGATGGTGGTGTAGGGGGCTGTCAAAAGTACGGACACATACCGACGCACGCATAAATTAGTACGAATAAGTAAGCAGAAAGCTCATACCATGGGGGCACTAGTGCCTGGCAGGAGGCTATATAAAGACTGTATCAGTATGTGCATATTTATCATTTGCTTTGAAATATAAAAAAATAAATTAAAATCCCCCATTTCATCTTTCCAGTTCAGTGTAACGCTACTTTTCTATTAGAAATTTCATTTTCAGACTTTCCTTAGTTCTGAAGGCTCGTGTAGCCTTTTAGAAGACTCAAAAATACAAAATACATTGGTGATTAAATGATTATATATATATATGACATACAGAGGCGGATTTGACGGTGAGTCCACCGACCGAGCGTCTGAATCTCTCGATTCGTGAAAGCCCCCCCCCAGAAGGCCCACTTTTATATAAAAATTTCTCATGTAAGTCTATTTTAGGTGTGGGGCGATATTTTGTACTGCGCTGGGGCATCAACCAAGCTTAGTCTGACTCTGAAGCAGCCCCGTAGCGTGAACATTCTACAGCAGGGGCCAGGCATTCTACAGCAGGGGCCAGGCATTCTACAGCAGGGGCCAGGCCAATAGTAAGGGTGGGAGGGGGGGCAGGAAATTAATGTTACTCAGTAGAGCAAACAAGAAGAGGGTGGCCAGACAAAACGCAGGGGGGCCAGCCCCCCTGCCCCCCCCCCGCACGCTACGGGCCTGCTCTGAAGACATGAGCTGGTGGGGTTTTTTTTTCAATCAAAAGGATTCAAAAGATACACGTCTACATTATGGAGCGATGTTTCTGTGAATGTATCTATCTGTCTGTGTTGATGCTAAACAGAGCATGTGAACTGCACTATATTTATAAGCTGATGTGTCATCGCGGCGTCTTATAAATATCAGGACACTCTTACCAGTCGGACGACCAGTATATAACATTGGAAGTCTTTGTTATTTGTTGACATATTGCGTACACAAGGATCTAGCTTGGATAACAAAATATTCTTCTCGTGCGACCTCGGGCGATTTTTCCTTTGAAAGTTGTAAAAGATGTGTGGTTGTCGAAATCTTCTGTCAAAAGCTTTGGAATTAAGTTCTATCTAGTTTCATGAATACACTGCAGCATATTATTAAAATGTGTATTTGCACACATATGTTTTTTTTATGGTTGAGTGTAGCTTAGATGTACACCTCGATTATAAAACAAACAGACAGACATATAGATAGAGTATGTGGCAAAGGGTGGGTGTGTGGGGGTAGGGGGGGTAACTAAAAAAATGTATCCGTTATTTATGTGGGAACTACAGTTGTGGGGGGGGGGGTGTTCGTGATGTCTTTTACAAAACGACGAGATTATTACTGTAATTATTTTTAATAAATAAGAAATGCACATGAGAGTCCCTGACTCGATGTCTGATGAGGACCAATGGATAGTTCAGAACATGGTGAAAGTTCCCGCAGTATCTCCCGTGGTGTCTCTAAGGCCATTGCACTACCGGTTATGGCCGGGGGGGGGGGGAGGGGGATGAAAGAAGGGCACCATAAAAACCGTTCCCATTTAGTGGATTATAGGATCTAAGAGATCTCATCTCATCCTTACAGGGGACATCACACACATATTGGTGCAATAAACATTCAACGAGACAAACCTCGTGTTGTTGAATAGTTAAAAGATAAAAATAATCAGATGCCCACACGACCCCCTTTTAGGGAGGAAAATATATATATATATATATATGTGCGTGTGTGTGTGTGTGTGCATCAAGGGGAATTAATCCGGCATTGGCGTTGAGTGTTATACAATTACTGTTCATCTTAGAGATGTTTTTTTTTCTATATACATGTATTCAACTTTTCATGACTCCGATAAAAACTTAAGGGCACTTCTGACAAATGTTTGATAGGGGGTCATCCTTTCGGAAATGGGGGGGGGAGAGCTTTTTAAGTCCCAGGGTCGGGCCTCTCACTAACGGATGTACCAATAAAGAAGACATTGCACATAAAGTAAATTTTCGAATAAAATAATAATGTTGAAAGGAATAGGACATGGAATTCGTGTTGGGAAACACTGTACATTTGAGTCGCTTCATCGACATAGTGCCGGGGTAGGGGGGGTGGTGAGTGGACGTGTGTGTAGTTTGTTAGTCAGGTAACAATTTTGTTTTAGTTTGTTACATGTGGAGGTCTCCCGAAACCCTGCTGTACTGAGTGTAGCGGTTGGTGCGTCAGAACGGCAGATGTAGCATGTGGTGTCTGCGTAAGGCTGAGATTGTTTATCTCCTGATCACTTAACAATTAACTATTGAGGTTTACGTTCTGAGGCTTGGGTCATGAGGCTTGAGTTTTGACAGATTTGAGGCATGGGTTATGAGTATATGACGCTTTGGTTATGGGGGCTTGGATAATGATTTGCCTACATCCCGATCATATCAAAGGCTGCAGTGTTCACGGAGGCAACACAGTGGACATGAGCCTTTTGCGTCACAGGTGAGCAACACATCGCCTGTATTACGCCGTTAGGGCTCACACCGCACTCCGTCGTTTACCCAGGCCAATATGTCCTAGACTTCAGAGTATTTCTGATCAGACATTGGAATAATTTGTTCCAGAGAAGATCATATGACCTATATAGAAATGCTTGAAAATGTAATGACCAAGTGGCTGCATCACACCTTGTGACCAGTGCCGAACCTAGGGATTTGGGGGCCTGGCGGGTTGGCCTCTTTGGGGGCCCCTGTATTTTGACATTGGACACCATGACATGAGCTAATGTACTTAATATTTAATGTAAAAAAATAATTTGGGCCCCCCTCAAGATGGGGCCCGGGGGACTTTCGAGTTTGGACTCCCTTCCCCACCCTAGGTACGCCTCTGCTTCAGACACCTTGCCTTTTTTTTTTGCACCTTTTGAGAGGAACTGTATTTCTGGCCTTGTTTTTTTTTACTGGCAGCTATTTTCTCTTTTGACACAAACATAATAAACAACTAGGCAATAAACACAGATGTATCACAAAAAATAAATCGACTAGCCAATAAACACAGATGTATCACAAAAAATAAATCGACTAGCCAATAAACACAGTTGTATCACTAAATCAACTAGGCAATAAACACCGATGTGTCATAATAAATCAACTAGCCAATAATCCCAGATGTATCACAATAACTCAACTAGCCAATAAACACAGATGTATCACTAAATCAACTAGCCAATAAACACAGATGTATCACTAAATCAACTAGCCAATAATCCCAGATGTATCACAATAACTCAACTAGCCAATAATCCCAGATGTATCACTAAATCAACTAGCCAATAAACACAGATGTATCACTAAATCAACTAGCCAATAAACACAGATTTGTCACAATAAATCAACTAGCTAACAAACACAGATGTATCACTAAATCAACTAGCCAATAAACTCAGATGTATCACTAAATCAACTAGCCAATAAACACAGATGTATCACAATAAATCAACTAACCAATACTCACAGATGTGTCACAATAAATCAACTAGCCAATAAACACAGATGTATCACAATAAATCAACTAGCCAATAAACACAGATGTATCACAATAAATCAACTAACCAATACTCACAGATGTGTCACAATAAATCAACTAGCCAATAAACACAGATGTATCACAATAAATCGACTAGCCAATAAACAAAGATGTATCACAATAAATCAACTAGCCAATAAACACAGATGTATCACTAAATCAACTAGCCAATAAACACAGATGTATCACAATAAATCAACTAGCTAATAAACACAGATGTATAACAATAAATCAACTAGCCAGTACTCACAGATGTGTCTCAGCTATAGGCCTTTATTGTCATTTTATCTTTGGGCCGAAATAAAATTCATGTTTATATTGACAGTTATGCACTTAATTTTTAGTCAAGTATGGTCTATAGCAGTGTTTCCCAAACTTTCGACATCAGTGTACCCCTCCCCCCTTTTTTTTATTTCTGTAATGATGTATGCTGAGTACCCCTTGTAGAAAAACAAACAAACTTGCCTGTTATTATTGTTATTCCGGTCATGTTTTCCCCTTATTTCACTGTTCTCATGTTTTCCCCTTATTTCACTGTTCTCATGTTTTCCCCTTATTTCACTGTTCTCATGTTTTCCCCTTATTTCACTGTTCTCATGTTTTCCCCTTATTTCACTGTTCTCATGTTTTCCCCTTATTTCACTGTTCTCATGTTTTCCCCTTATTTCACTGTTCTCATGTTTTTCCCCTTATTTCACTGTTCTCATGTTTTCCCCTTATTTCACTGTTCTCATGTTTTCCCCTTATTTCACTGTTCTCATGTTTTCCCCTTATTTCACTGTTCTCATGTTTTCCCCTTATTTCACTGTTCTCATGTTTTCCCCTTATTTCACTGTTCTCATGTTTTTCCCCTTATTTCACTGTTCTCATGTTTTTCCCCTTATTTCACTGTTCTCATGTTTTTCCCCTTATTTCACTGTTCTCATGTTTTCCCCTTATTTCACTGTTCTCATTGTTTCCTCCTTATTTCACTGTTCTCATGTTTTCCCCCTTATTTCACTGTTCTCATGTTTTCCCCCTTATTTCACTGTTCTCATGTTTTCCCCCTTATTTCAATGTTCTCATGTTTCCCCCAAGTGTTCTCAGTCCAGTGCAAGTCGTACCACCGTCAAACTCTTCGTGTACAGCCTGTGGCACGCTAACTTTGGGAATCACTGGTCTATGGGAAAGTTTGGCTTTTTATCCTGAAGAAAATTACATTTCAACTTGTCAGTAATTAAATTTGGCTTCGAAAATGTAAAATGTACACGTAAGTTGTTTTTTTTCATTAATGTATAAATAAACACACTTATGTATAAATAAACACACTTATGTATAAATAAACACACTTATGTATAAATAAACACACTTATGTATAAATAAACGCATTAATGTTTAAATAAACACACTTATGTATAAATAAACGCATTAATGTATAAATAATCACACTTATGTATAAATAAACGCATTATTGTATAAATAAACACACTTATGTATAACACTATAAACGTATTAATGTATAAATAAACACATTAATGTATAAATAAACACACTTATGTATAAACGTATTAATGTATAAATAAACACATTAATGTATAAATAAACTTTCTGCATTGAAGAGTGTTTATGACTTTTTTTCTTAATTTTATTATACTTATTTACTATAAATAGAAAGTCGTGCATTTGAAGGGGGAGGGGGCACACATGCGGTCAGTCGGACAACAGTTCCCGCCCCGCCACCCAATGGGGGGGGGAGGTTCTGTGATAGGAGATTTTTTCATCTACCAGCGTATTGCGCCCCCCTCCCTCCCTTGTGAGACCAGCCTAAGGTCTTTCCCTTAGCTTACTTCTCCACCCCAGCCATTGATGCACGAAACGTTCATACCCTTAAGGGCTGCCCCCCCTACCCCAACCCCAAACACACACACACGCACACTTTACGTCGTTTGTTTCAGAACAAAACTACAAAGAAAAGTATTGTTGGCATTACTGATACGCCTTACGTCACAGACTAAAGGGTTGTGATTTGGGGGGGGGGGGAGGGCGGTAGATTTCATACAAAGGTATGTCGAAGGTAACGATAAAACTAAGTGCTGACGTGACACACAATGTCCACTGCCCACTACTCCGAGCCGCTCTCCATCGTTTTGAAAACATTGACAGTCAGGAGCCTGGACGCTAGTTGTTGAGAGTGTACTAGATTATTCCCCTTGCTACCGATAATTACATAAAACACTGAATTTTCTTTTTTTTTTTTGGGCTTCATCCAGCAATAAAAGTGGACACGTTTTAATCAGAATTTTAATGAAGGCATTTAAAGAGTTCTTTTCTACTCATCTTGCGCGCGCTTGTGGGGGGAGGGGGGCACAACAGAAGCCTCATCCTATAATGACATCTCTCCATTAAATATCCTCTCCCATGCCTTACCAGTTATTCTATTTTTTACCACCAAAACACACAACACATACACACACACACACACACACACACACAGAAGCGCACAAACACAAAAGTCTGATTGATGCACACCGCTAGTAGCTGTCTAAGAATGGGGGCTGTGAGGGGGGTGAGAGAGAGAGAGGGGGGGGAGGACAACACCCAACCCTCGCAAATACCGCCCTCCCTCGCAAGGCGTTTCCGCCCAGGTCGTGTCGCCTACAGGTAGCAGCGAGTCGCCGCGCTCCAGCGGCATGTCACGAGTCACGTGTGTCGTCAGGAGGGGGGGGGGAAGAACTGGCTACAAATGTTGATTTCATCTTAGACGCACCGATATGCCCGGCGTCTAGTTAATTTATTATCAGTTCCTTTTTAGGACACTCGCGATATATGTGTTTCATGCTGACAGTTGTTCTTTATAAACGTTTGCTTCCATATTAATGCAGTTTTAATGGATTTCTTAAAATAAGTGAACCATCTTCGTTTTTTTTTCTTTTTGTGTTTGCAATTCACACAGTGGTAATCTAAAAGGTAAGTTGATCTTTTGTTTAGTTGTCGACATGCAAACTATTTTTTTTAACTCAACAATATACTTATCTAAGTGATGATGGCTCCATTATTTAGATTCATTCTTTTAAAGTAATTAAAAATGCATGTGTTATCAATTCGCAACTCTGGACATTGATTGTAAATATGAGTACAAGCTTTGGTTTAAGTTTAATTCTGCTCTAAGACCTAGATCTGTACTCTCACCAAAATAATTAGATGTTATATATTTTATATTAAAGTAAATGTTAAACGTTAATAAATATCCTCTATTTCTAAATGTGTTTTTTTTTTCGTGTTAATTGTAAACAGCCAAATAAAATAATGGTCATCGGTACCAAAACAATCGCTCGATAAAATCATTTCAATAACAGCTGTCTACAGATGGACATGAAATGCTTATCTATATGTGTCCGTATTTAAGTCTGTGAATATAATAACATTGACATTTGTAGCTGTTTATGTCCCTTTTTTTTTGTTATTGTCCTAACGACTGACAGTTTTATGTCTAATAATGTTATAGCGTGTAATCAATAGACGATCACTGGTAGAGGACATGGCAGCATGCTCAGGCATTCAGCTTCGTATGTAACGGTCTTATTAAAAAAAAATTACATACATACACTTGTGATGCTCAAAGTGTGGTTCCGAGACCCACTGAAGAATTTCAGATGCCCCCCCCCAAACACACACACACACACACATCCCCCGTTCCAGACGCACTTTTTTCGAATTGACTACATTGTACTCTTAATTTCATGGGTTGCAGTTCATGGATACAGTTCTAGCTAACACATGGGCTGTAGTTCATGCATACCGTTCTAGCTAACACATGGGCTGTAGTTCATGGATACAGTTCTAGCTAACACATGGGCTGCAGTTCATGGATACAGTTCTAGCTAACACATGGGCTGCAGTTCATGGATACAGTTCTAGCTAACACATGGGCTGCAGTTCATGGATACAGTTCTAGCTAACACATGGGCTGCAGTTCATGGATACAGTTCTAGCTAACACATGGGCTGCAGTTCATGGATACAGTTCTAGCTAACAGTTGTTTTTTTTTTGATACGAGTTATCTTGGAAACACACACACACACACACAGCCACACCAAGTTATTTTCCTTCAGACTGTGCAAAGCAACTGTCAACTGTATTGTCAGTGAGATTAGTGTTCTTTGAGCTCTGGTCATCTCAATATTGTTATTGTTGGTTTTTTAATTTTTGTTTTTCGTGTTTAACATTAACTATGCGTTGATATTGTAGTTTTGTGTATGAAAGCATGCATAATTGATAAATAGTGCTGCCCTGGTCATATTGACGGACTCACCATTCCCACCCACCCCCCCTTTTCCCCAACTCATCGTGAATAAACGCTACCTTGACCCTTGACCTGTTCAATGCCTTTACAATATGTTGTTCCGTGAGATCAAACAAAGCGAAAAATATCACGAAGTCTCTCCCCCCTCTCTTTCCCTCCCCACCCCATCTCCCCTTTCTCCCACCCCTCCCCCCCCCCTCTCTCTCTCTCTCTCTCTCTCTCTCTGTCTGTACGTACGTATCCGTGAGTGCCGTTAGCTACAATAGCAGCATGTCAACAGAAAGCGATGTGATTGTTCATTGGGTGGGTATTTTTTTTTTTGTTTTTTGGTTGCCATAGTAAACAGTCGTTTTAAAAAAAATCTCAACTGAGCTAGTTCTAAAACGTTTAGGCCTAATGCACGTATTGTTGTTATGGCAGACGGGCAGGATCAGGGGTTGACACAAATCTACCAATTATCACCTGTTGACTACAGTGAGAAAACTTGGAGCGTAAACAGAGATTAACCCGAGGTAATGACATTTTGACCTCAAGTAAACAATTTAATTCATTCTTTCTTTAAAAAACCGTAAACCTTGAAGTTATCAGTGATTCTCAGACTTTACAATGGCTCGGAAATCTTTTACATTCACTGCCAGGTAGCATAAAATAAAAAGTCGAAATTTCAATTGGGAGACAACCCCCCCCCCCCACACACACACATCTTTCAGTGTCCTATTTTAAATATGTGTTCAAATGTTTAATAAACAATTTATTCGGCACTTGTATTCATGCCAGCTCATGTTGACCGCGTGTTTATCGAACAATCGATTTGCCAGATGGACACATTGGGTGGTTTGCGGGTCAAGCTGAGGGAGAAAAACATTCATACAGGTTGGCTAGACATATAGTTCAATGGTGTATTGGTAAAATAAGAAGTAAGGAGATGCATAGTGGGAGCAAATTTAAAAAAGTCCTATTTTCAGCAAACTATTTTTTTTCCGGCTCTGAAAAAAGGTAAGGGAACGTCGTTCCCTCGCGTTCCCCTCCCAATACATCAATGACATAGTTGTGATCTAAATGGAACCGATACCTGAATGGAAATTTATTCATTCATCCGTTAGGGGTCAGCGAAAACGAATTACGTGATTTAATTCCAGACAAATCAGCGCACAAGTGAAACAGTTCTATCAATCACTACTCTAGTGACCAATGTCCAACTGACTTTGACTCTTTGACATAGCGGGTCACAGCGACTTAAGACTACAATGTCAAGTTGTTTTTTTTTTGTTTAGTGGACTCAAAAGGACGCACAGGTGAAACAAACCTTAACTAATCCCCCATGTTTGCATCTCGCCCCTCCCCCAGCCCTCGATCCTTTAGGGTGACGTGTCGCTGACCAACGGAAGTCACAGGGAGTTGTCATACGAGTCAGATCTAATAGAGTGATTTTATTTTTAAGTTGGAAATAAAGAAGTCTATAATAGTTGTTTAGTAGTGATCGGATATAAACGATGAGTAAAGGGCTTAGCCAATTAGTGGCGTACCTGGAGGAAGGACCACAGGGAGGGGGGGTACTTCTCAGACGTTTTTTTAATAGAATGTTTTTCCCAGTCTAAACACCGTAGCGTGAAAATTCTACAGCATGGGCCAGGCATTCTACAGCAGGGGGCCAGGCAATAGCAAGGGGGTGGGGGGCAGGTAATACATTTTACTAAGAACAAATAAGCAGAGGGGGGGTCAGACAAAATGCGGGGGGGGGCGGCCCCTGACCCCCCCCCTCCGCACGCTACGGGCCTGGTCACGCATCAAACTGATGATCCTTCTTCAAGCTTTTTGGTTGTTTTAAAACGAAAATGCTTACCCTGCATAACCTTTCCCCTACCTCTTGAGAATCCCGGATATACTTGTGTCCAGTATAATGTAGGTATGTACTAGACTGCTAGAGCAGTAGTTTGTATTTTAACGGTATTAAAATAGCCCACAACAAAATGTATAAATATCAGTTCTTGCGACCGAGTATCCCCCCCCCCCTTGTATCTTTACAACTGTCACACATGACCTTACGAAAAAAATCTCCCCTCCCCCCGCCCCGCCCCCACTTCTACCAAACCCCGTTCAAAACAAACTGTTAGCCATTGAACTTTTCACATGGTGCGCTACCAACTCAAGTTAAGCTGACTTCATGAACATATACAACATAACATTTCTAGCATGTAACATATAGAAACCATAACATTTCTACCATGTAACATATATATAAACATAACGTTCCTAACATGTACCACTATTACCGTGCGTCGTCGTTCCCCTCCCTCTCCTTCCCTCCCCCTCCTACACACACACACTCCCCGTCTTCTTTGTGTGACCAAGTGTCGTGAAAACGACACGCATTGTCTCCCCGTACATCATGGACCTCACTCCCAAACCCCCCTCTTAATGTTTACCTATAATTACACAATACTAGCTGATTACACACACACACAACACTGTGTACTTATGAGAGATAAACAAACGATGATATTTTATTGTGAAACATCTTAAAACTGTTTCATGTCCATGAGTAGAATATGTTTTGAGCTAAAAAAAAAAAATAGATAAATTCAGATCCTTTAAAGTTTATCATTAGGAAAAGAATTAATCGTTAAGGGTGTTTGCTATGTACAGGGAGGTGGTGTTTTCATACGCTGGTGTCTTCTACTTACATATTGTGTGTCCGATAGTTGAATCTATCCAGGGCCGTCATTATATATAGGCAAACCATACAACTGCCACGCCCCCCTCACCCCATCCACTGATTAGTAGCCTTTAATTTTCTGAAACATGAAGTGGCTAAAAGAACATAACTTTTAATGGGAGGGGGGGGAATAGATGGGCACTAATTGTTTAAAGACTATTACGCCCACCCCCGGAAGATACCGTTGTTTAGAGCGCCCCCCCCCCTTTCACTCCCAGAGCTAACGGCCTAACGGGAATGGACTAAAGGGTAACCGAGATAATCATGAGGGTATCTGTGTGAAGGTTTGGAGTTACCCCCTCCTGTACTTCCCCCATGAACACATATTTTGTGCCCATACTTGTCGTATAAATAAAAAAAAAAACACACACACACAACTATTGTACGCTTGACTGACCACTTGAGAATTTAGTCATGTGGTCAGTAGACGTAGATGAATTATATTTGGTTAATGTCGCGTCAGTGGAATGTGTCGCCACCACCTGCCCGGACTGGATGAAGATGTATGGTCCAGACAGGCTACGCTACTGTGTTCTGGCGGTCATCTTTAATTAGTGATAAACTCCTGATTAAACAAACAAAAACAATTACAGCCAACATGTTAACTGATAGAAGTGTGTGTAGCAAGCCAGTAGCATTTCAAATCAATAGATAGATAGATAGATAGATAGATAGATAGATAGATAGATAGATAGATAGATAGATAGATAGATAGATAGATAGACATATATATAGATGGATAGACATAGATAGATATAGATAGATTGACATATATAGATAAATAGATAGACAGATAGATAGATAGATATAGATAGATTGACATATATAGATAAATAGATAGACAGATAGATAGATAGATATTGATATAGATAGATAGACATAGATAGATAGATAAAGATAGATAGATAATATAGAAATAGATAGTCATAGATAGATAGATAGACATATATATATAGATAGATAGATAGACATATATATAGATAGATAGATAGACATATATATAGATGGATAGACATAGATAGATATTGATATAGATAAACAGATAGATAGATATTGATATAGATAGATAGACATAGATAGATAGATAAAGATAAAGATAGATAGATATAGATAGAAATAGATAGTCATAGATAGATAGATAGATAGATAGATAGATAGATAGATAGATAGATAGATAGATAGATAGATAGATAGATAGATAGATAGATAGATAGATAGATAGATAGATAGATAGATAGATAGATAGATAGATAGATAGATAGATAGATAGATAGATAGATAGATAGATAGATAGATAGTGATACGAGTAATTATTTATACTGACATAACAAAATATTCTTAATATATACGTATTGTATAAAGAATAGTCGTTATTTATATCATATGTTGTGGTAGGCCCTGACATAGACATATGTTGTTTATTTTATTTGTATCTTTGGTTTAATGGTTTATAATTGCAGGTATTATTCGTATTAATTAGTCAAAGTTGTTTATGAACAAACGTCGGGCTATGATAGATTCCGTGTGAGAGAGGAATAATTTATGATTTTATTTATTTCTGGTTTGTCACGAACAGGTGATGTACTACCATACTACCTATGAGTCAATGATTCTCAAACTTTAACGATTCGTGGAACGATGAACATTCGGTTCCGTACTTGCGACCCACCTATACGGAGAGTAAAATCTAAAATAAATGATTTACTCATTTGCCATACTCAAGGTCATTGTTTGGGTATTATGGGAGATTTCCAGAGATATTTGGGCCTTAGGCAAAAAGTAGCCTTTTTTTTTTGGTCCTTTAAGAATTATTTAATTGAAATTATTTCTTGAAGGAGCCTCTCTAGGAGTGGGACTGGGCAGTCGCTTATGGAGCCAATCCATAAAAAACGTCTCTGGCTATACATCTCGCGAGAAGACAGTTGGCTCAATTTGGTTTGGTGTGTAATTAAGGTTAATTGTATACATATATGTGCCCGGCTATTCATCTAGAATTACAACCTGGCAAATAATAGATAAAACAAATACAATTTTTTTATTACGCACAAATGTATTTAGCGATTTATTGAAGTGCTTGGTGACACTCATTAACTCAGTTTGAGATCCATCAGTGGTTCGTGAGCCACTGTACTACGTCATCCTATGTCTTATGACTTCTACAAAATCTTTGTATTCGACCATAATAAGTTGATGAATTTTTCTTATAGAGCGGTGATTCCCAAACCTTCGACATTTTTGTACCCCCTTTATTTAGTTCCTTACTACTGTTTACCCCTAGTAATAAAAATAAATTACCCATTGTTTTTTTACGGTCATGGTCTCCCCTCATTTCACTGTTTTCGTTTTATCCTTGCATGTTTACCAGATGTCCTCAACCCGGTGCAGCACCCCCCCCCCCCGGACAAACTCTTTGCGTATCCCGCGGGTACGAGCAGCAAACTTTGGAAAACATTGTTAAAGAGCATTCCTTAAATATCGTTATATCCCAGCCCTTGTGGCTTCTAAGATGACGAGAAGTGGAGAGCATGTCACAATGAAGTTGGCTCAATTTATCCTGTCAAATCATAATGCGTCTAATAACTCGAGAATTTCGTCAGTTACAACGTATCACCTAGCAACTAGAGTTTAAGAAGTAGTACGAGAACGTAGTAATAGACATTGGCTTATACAAGAGAATGGACGTTTACAACTTTCATTTTACGTACCTCATCTACGTAATTATGTGTCGATTGAATCAGTTTTCAGCTTTTTAAGTTCACGAGATGCAGAGGCGTAGTGAGAGGGGCATCATGCCCCGGGCGCTACTCACAAAGGGGCGCCAAATGGTATATTTTACTTATAATATTATATGGTTTTCGAATGATGGGGGGGGGGGGCTAAAAAGGTATTGTGCCCCGGGCGCGAGTTAAGCTCGCCATGGCGAGATGCAAGATATACTGTATCTGCATCTTTATCTTGATATTGTCATTACTATTTATAGTGTCCGTCCTATGGTGCTGATATATCCCAAGCCTTTAATGTCTAAGACACCTCAACAAAATGATAACAGTTATCGTCTCGAGTATGAACTTCCGGAAGTTGCGTCACTCGATGAGGCTGATGGTCTCTGGCATGACACCGAATGCCAAGTAGCCTAGGCTTTCTTTCTGCTGACAAGCGCTGAGGTTATGTTTAGTAATGTACTAGCAGTTGTGATCTCTCAGTCTGACTGCCGTTATTTTTAAAACGAGGTCACTACTTGTTAAGTTGACGTGTAACCCTGCCACAGGCGATGGAGGCAGGCAATGTTTTTTTTTAAAATGTGTACAAGTGTGTATGACGGTCATATGAGATGAGCAAACTAGGAAAACCTCCTTAAGTGCCCACTACCCAAGGGCCATCTTCCGGTATTAATTTCTACTACATCTGGTGCTAAGAGGGGCCCCGACAATGTTGTTTTTGTTTGGGGCCCCAAAATATCACTGAATGTCTTAACTAAAGCTCCCAAAGACCTAACAGATGTTCTGATTATAAAATTATATAGCGCTGTAGGGACGTGTACCCAATTGAGTCAGACAGGTCTCCTCCAGGTTTTATAAACTTCACTGTAAGTTATAATAGTGACAACAGAGTAAATTAATAACACGTCGTATCCCTGGTAAATAAACGGCTCCACCGTACTGGTGTGTTTACAATCGTGATACAAACATCTCTCTTATAGCTTTATAACTGTAAAGGGGGGGGGGCGGGAAGTGGGGGGGGGTGGAGGTTAAGAGGTCATAACGTGAAACGAATCATTGTGACATTTGGAGCGTTATTTGTTTCGATTTACTTGACGTGCACTTAATTTATTCGTAAGTGTGCACCTAAATGCGCAATTTGACGTTTTATACTATTTTAGAGGATAGATTACCAAAATCACGTGAAGGGTTAATTTAGAAGTCCGCTATTTTTAGATGGTTAAATTGAGTAAGAAAGTAACCATTGATTAGGCCGTCACAAGGGGAGGTCAGACGTGGCTTCATGAGTACGCTGGGCCTAGGGTGAATGTCGCTAGCAGGGTCTAATGTGAGGGGCATATTCGGTCTGAATTAAGCGTTTACAAAAAAAAAATAATAATAATTTCCAAGCGCGGGTTCTGGGGCAGTTGACCCCGGTTGCCAACCTCTAAGGCAGTAACTGGTTGAGGTGCAAATGGTGTTACGGGCCCTATCTGGGGATCCCGCCGGGTGGGGTAATTTCCACACACAAAAAATAAGGACGTAGCAGTCAGATCAAGAGAGATAATATCGTCTTTACAGGGTCATCAGGGGGAACAACCAGTGGTGATCTTGAAATCGACATCTTAATTCATCTGACTAAGGTATAACGTAATCTCATACATTTCTAATTCACTTTACTTCTAATATAGCACCTAGAAGGCCGGCCAATGGACAGTAGCGTTCTTAGGGGATAGACTGAGAGATTTGTTAATTTTTGGTTATCTATCTCAGAGGTTTTCAACCTGCGGTCCGCGGACCACTGGGGGGTCCGTGGGGAGCTTCAAAGGGGTCCGTTGGTTATGCATCTATCAATATCTGTATAAGTAAACTGTCCAAGGCTAGTAGCATGGATTAATTTGTGAAGAGGAAAACTAACTAGAACCTGGAAGATTCTGATGATCAAGCAGCCAAAGACGAACAAAAAAGAAAACGGCGCAAGTATAATCCAGAACAAATACCATTTGGCTTCACCGCAGTGGGGACCGATGCTGACCAACCTCTTTTTTTTTTACATGTTTTGCTGGTAACTTAGGCTAGGTCTACCGTTTAGCAGAATTTAAGTAGATTGCATCCGCAAACTTAAGACATATTCTGGCCCAACCTGAGGTACGAAAAGTTGAGGCCAGTGTGCCTTGGGCTATGGGGGTCCGCCACCCGAGCTTGGAATGTCTGTGGGGTCCGCACTATAAAAAAGGTTGAAAACCTCTGATCTATCTGTAACGAAAACTAAACGTTTTTTCCAGGCCTGACACGTGACTTTACACAAGGCCCCGAATTCCATACTTGCACTAGGCCACATGTAAATGAAACTCGCCCCATCCCCCACCCTCCCTCAGCGTACTGCCATGACAGCGTCTCATGTGCTGGAGAGTGGAGATACAGCGGCGAACTAACTAATGCACGACATCTTCAGTTTATCGTGTCGAGAAATGAAATAAAGATAACGTCTCATCATTAGGATGGCCATAATAAACTTTAGTGTGTGACGAATTGAAAAAGTTCAATTCGGTCAATCAAACTTCAAAACAATCCGTCACATTCTTTAAAAATAAACTTGATATGTACTTTTCTTAAACCTTGGGTTGGGGGGGGGGGGAGTGGTGTGGTGAACAAGTTGTTGTTGCGCCCTTTGGTTACTCATTCCCATGTCCTTCCCTAAAAGTAAAATTTTTTAAATTTCTTTTTTTTTTTCCTTGGACGTCCTTGATGACTCAAATTTTCACCGCAGACACGGAAAAACAAAATGGTTGACATATAAAGTCAAAAATACAGCTTGTGTCTTGACGAACTTTTCCTTATATGTGATTTCCTGCTGTGGATAATGTGCAACTGTTATAAACACATACACATATGTTATATAATACATACACGAATGTTATAAACACATACACATGTGTTGTATAATACATACACGAATGTTATAAACACATACACATGTGTTGTATAATACATACACGAATGTTATAAACACATACACATGTGTTGTATAATACATACACGAATGTTATAAACACATACACATGTGTTGTATAATACATACACAAATGTTATAAACACATACACATATGTTACATAATACAAACACGTATGTTATAAACACATACACATATGTTACATAATACAAACACGTATGTTATAAACACATACACATATGTTAGATAATACAAACACGTATGTTATAAACACATACACATATGTTATAAAAGATTATAAAAAATGTGACTGTTACAATAGTAACGCCTATTGTGGATTTTGAAAATGGCGCTCCATCCTCTGGCTGGTGGAAAAACTAAATCCTCACCCTGAGGATGACGTCATCTCCACCGGGAAAAACAAGTATAGTAATTTTAATCTCCAAGCCGAAAACATTTTTTAACCTTAAATTCATAATAAGCAATATTTTGTAACAAAAATAAAACCCCACTACAACGGTGATAACACACACTGGTGAGTACTGACTGACATCGTTATCTACTAGTTGCACTTTACCAGAGGATAAAATCACATTCTAAATAATGTATTATTTTCCTTTTCGCGGTTAATATAACAGCCTTTATACAAGGGAATGCAATTGTGCCCCACCCTCTCCTTTATACACAATATCACAGGCGAATATCGCCAATGACATATTTATTATGTATTAAAATGCCGGCTTCAGAACGTCACCTTCCCACGCCTCGCCCCTCCCATTCCGCGTTGACATTTATTTAGAGATACCCCCCCCCCCCCCAAATGCATACCCCCATTTACTTTTCACTTTTATTATATCAGTTTAAAAAAATAATAATAATAAAATCAATTATTATATTCAGTTGAAGGCGTGTGTGAGGGAGGGTGTGAGGAGGGAGGGTGTGAGGGAAGGTATGAGGGAGGGTGTGGAAGAGTGCAAACGAGCGGGTGTCGAGTGGAAAGGAAAGTTGTTTTGATATTTAAAAAAAAAATAAATAAATAACAAGGCAAAGTGAAACGTCACAGTGTGTTTGAACCATGGGCACGGCACAGAGGAATTACGGAGTGGGTAGGTTTGTTACGAAATGTGTGTTGTTTTTTAAAGAGTCGTGTCGCTGAGTGGTTGGTTATGGAAAGTAACTTAATGGATTAGCCTCATTAAAAATGCATACCACTGTCACCCCCTGACAATGTCACACCGAGTCGACTGAATATACTGAACAACTGAGGTTTATATATATATATATATATATAGCTAGCAAAAGCATTTTTTTTGGCATGGTTTTCTTATTCGTCCTTTGGCTCTACAGCACATTTAGGATCCCTGGCCTGCCACAGTACTCTTCTCCACTTTTCCCGACCCATGGTCTTCTTCCTCCAGTCTCTCACCCCTATGGGTTTAAGGTCTTTCTCCACGACCACCTCTAACCATCTGCTTCTTGGTCTGCCCTTATGCCATTTCTCATTGGGTGTTGCCTTATATATTGCCTTTAGATTTGTTATTTTCCATTCTATCACAGTTGCAATATGTTTTTACATTAGGTAAATTCAATGGTGGAATCTCCCCTTATCCTATACCGAATCCTTGTCCACTATTTTACACTGACCGCTTTACATCCCCTGAATTTCAGACCCTTGACTAGGCCAATCAACTTTAACCCTTAAATGATCACACTCGGCCACCAAAGGAAAAATCACTATATATCCTGCGGGACCCTGTACATGTTCGCTGCGGCGGCCCTTCCAAGCTCCATGCCATCAGTCTTGAGGGCCCCCCACGGAGACCCATTGTAACAGTCGTGGCTGGGGTTGGAACCTGCATTAAGTCACTAAGATTCAGTCACTTCACGTTGTTTAAAATATCCTGCCGTGGGTATATTGTACTAAGAAGTGACGGGCGGTTTGGAAGGGAGGGAGGGAATACTTCTGATTAGAGTTTAAAATTATAATAAATTATTGTTTATTTAAAGTACTTAAATAATTTTTTTAATTTAATTTTTTTTATTTGAATTTAAGAGAAACACGCCCTGCCCCACAGTGGCGTAGCCAGCTAAAGTCGCACCCCGGGGTGGGGCAAAATAGCTTTTTAGCGCCGCCCCCCCCCCCATTCGAAAACCATACAATATTATATGTAAAATACATGTATATCATTTGGTGCCCCTTTGTGAGTAGCGCCCGGGGCATGATGCCCCCTTGCCCCCCTGTACTACGCCACAGCCGCCCATAATTAACTTTGACACACACACACTCCGCCCCCCCCACACACACTCCCCCCACACACACACTCCCCCCCCACCCCCAACGTATTTAACGCCATTCAACAATCTATCACTATGAAACATATCTATCCCACGTTCTGTTGTGTCCACCTGTCTGACTCAGCAGTCCGTGATCTTACCTGCATACATGGTACACTTGGAATTTCATTATTTATTTAAAACATAAAGTGCAGCAAATAAAAAGATAACTATCTTCGCTATGATTAAAAAAAACAAACAGAAATCAATTCATCATTCTGTAACGATGAACTAGTATAACGGACAAAAATGAAAGTTGATTTAAATAAGCATGTCGCTTGGGGAATGTTTTAAAAAAGAAATCAATTCATCATTCTGTAACGGTGAACTGATATAACGGACAAAGATGAAAGTTGATTTAAATAAGCATGTCGCTTGGGGAATGTTTTAAAAAAGAAATCAATTCATCATTCTATAACGGTGAACTGATATAACGGACAAAAATGAAAGTTGATTTAAATAAGCATGTCGCTTGGGGAATGTTTTAAAAAAGAAATCAATTCATCATTTTGTAACGGTGAACTGATATAACGGACAAAGATGAAAGTTGATTTAAATAAGCATGTCGCTTGGGGAATGTTTTAAAAAAGAAATCAATTCATCATTCTGTAACGGTGAACTGATATAACGGACAAAAATGAAAGTTGATTTAAATAAGCATGTCGCTTGGGGAATGTTTTAAAAAAGGCGTGGCCATTTGATGTTGTTTGTTTTCTTCCGCCCTTTTCATTTTTTTAGTTTTAATAACTGTCAAAGTGTTTCTTTATATTGCGATCATGTCTGATTTCAAAATTTATAGTTACATTTATTATGTCCCTGAGCTAGTGGCTAGACTGGTGAATAAGTACAGTGAGTATAGGTTTGAGTCCTTCTAATTTTTTAAAAGGCTGAAAGTGACAAAAGGTATTGGGTGTGCGCAGCACAAAAAAAATAAATTATACAGCGAGCGCATCATTATTTTAAAAGTTCTCTACTAATGGGTTAAAAAAAAACTATCGCTATTTGTGTTATTTTCATTTTTAATAGTGTAGCACCTAAATATTGATACACAATATATTTTTATACACAATTATGGCGGTTTTCGGAAACATCAATTTAACTCGACGATGCGCATTCTGTATAATTTACATTCTGTGGTGTGCAACTTATGAAGGAAATGTTGGTGCTATTTTCTCTGCACAGCATAAAGCGCAACACCTGTGCGCTCTGCTGTAGTGAATCTGCGCGCGCTCATGTTCACAGCTTCAAGGGTACATCTGTTCTTTGTTTTATAGTTTGGATATACCAAGGAAGGAATAATTAGTCGGTGTGAATGGTGGCCAGCATTACACTGACCAGGCTTGACTTTAGCCAATGGAATTTACTGACCTTTTGGACACAAGACTGCTGAGTTGTCCAATTGTTCAGCTAGATAAAAGAATACTTTTTTTTCCCGATCCTATGTTAAGGTGACAAGATTTTTATAAGTCAACCAATCCCATGTGGATACAAAAAAAACGAAAATTGACTGGATGACTTTTCCTAGAATAGAATAATTTAATTTACGGATGGCCGAGAGGTGTAGATACTCGACTGTCGACCTGAGAGTCCTGAGTTCGATCCTCGGTGAGACTCATGGCATTTTTCCAGGTGAAATTTGGTGCAAAGTCGTCCCACAAGTCCACTTAGCTTTAAATGGGTACCTGGCTTTAGTTGGGGAAGTAAAGGCGGCTGGGCGTTGTGCTAACCACACAATCTCTTCATATGCCGAGGTTATAGAAACAGATGAATTCTACTCTTTATCTGCCCCGATGGCCCGCCAGGGCTAAGGGAACTTCACTTTACTATCGGAATATTAGATTTAAAAATCTTAGCGGTAGAATGTCACTTTGTATGTAGGAAACTTTGCTCAATTAGTCAAAAAAAAAATAAACAGGAAAGGCTGAGAATTGTCTTTACCATTCTGCGACATTCGCAGACATTCCGGGACCCCGGGTAAACTAGGACGACTGGCTAACGTATTTTATCGAGTCCAACTTTTCTAAATAAAAATGAACCGCCTGACTTCCACTAGCCGCTAGCGAACTATGCCAAGTGGTTCTCGAGTTGGGACAATGGGGTGACGGGCAGAAATGTCCGCAGTCAGATGGAGCGGCCGTCCAAAACTGACCCGTGGTGGAAGCTTGGGAGAGTCGAGCAGGCGCTGATTGCCCATTTCCGTACTGGGCATTGTCCTATTGGCGCGTACTTTGGGAGGTTGAGGCCCAATGTCGACATCCTTTGCAGGCACTGCAGAGAGGTGGAGGAAACCGTGGATCATTTGCTTTTCGAGTGCCCTGGACTGGCGGACCACAGGGTGGACCATTCCGGCAGCTTGCTGGCCATTGGGCTCTATGGCAGTCTCCAAATGTTGAGAGACACAGCAAGTCTGATCTCATGGGCTCTAAGAGACTAAGTCTCAGCCCGCATTTTCACTGAGAGAGTTCAGAGAGAGAGAGAGAGAGAGAGAGAGAGAGAACTATTCATATGAACAGTCGCTCATTTAAGGCCATTATGTACCATGATAAAATTTCAGACTTTAGCATGATACACTCACTCACTGTGTTTGGTTTGTGTAAATATAAACCTAACATCTTGCTGTCAGGTGTACATTAATATATCAAAGTCACATTATTTTTTTTTATTATTTTGTTTAGAGATTACGAAATCTGCCCCCCCCCTGCATTAATTACTCGCTTGTTTTATCCGGTTAAGTAGATTGCAGTTGTCAGTCTGATTCATGCGATGATGGCAAACTTGGCGTAAAAGGAACATTAATTCAATGTGAGGGGCAGAACCATGTGGTATAAATAAGTGGTTCTCAAAGTATGGCGATGGCTCGCGAACAAATTGAATGTGGGTTTTAAAATAACTGGCTAATAATTTGTAAATGGAGAATAGTTGTTTGCGTTAAAAAAAATCAATTTTCGTTAAAGTATTTGCGTCGTAGCTTGTCTGTTGTGCACTCATAGCAAAGCGCGGATGTTTTGTCAATTTCTAATTGGTCTCACACACTAACGGTCACTTACCATTTTGCATGCAGTGTAGTGAATCAATTTGAGATTTTACTTTCTTTTCATCTATCCTTTTCTCTCTCTCTCTCTCTCTCTCTCTCTCTCTCTCTCTCTCTCTCTCTCTATCTCTCTCTCTCTCTCTCCCTCCCTCCCTCTCTCCCTCCCTCCCTCCCTCCCTCCCTCCCTCTCTCTCTCTCTCTCTCTCTTTTTAATGGTTCACAAATAACATCTGGTATAAATAATAATAATAATAATGATAATCAATAGTGTGACGTCATCGTAGCGCGGGGCTCTCGGTCTGTCACAAGCTTTCTGGAAATGGAATGATATTATTAAATTTAAATCGAACAATGGACTGTTTAAAGAGATTGAGTAAATGTATGAAGTTGTGGTACACTTGAGGTAATTGTGTCATTGGAGTAGTTTTATGTAATGACTAAATAAAATGTCATGCAAGAAAAAGCAATGCCACCATTGACAACATTTACCTATGTCACATACCTGACACATCCAAGGTCGTTGAAGTCTTGGCTATAGTGAGCTTGTGTAGCTAGAGAGGGCACTGAAAACATATGTATAGAGTAATGTGATAACCAGAGACTTCCAAGTACTGAACCTGCAGGTACAAGTACCCTAGGTGCAAGTAGGAGTACAAGACTGTATTCAAGTACAAGTGCTCCAAAAAAAAAGTACTCGAGTTAAAAAAAAGTACCAAGTGAAGTACCCACATCCCTGCCTGATAAATTCTCTTCTTTGTGCCATTTTTTAAAACTGAATATTTTTGTTTTGAATGTAACTATTACAATTTTGTTCATTCGATCTATATTACATCTATCTATTATATCCTGCTGTGAATATCAGTAACTGGCCTCCCCCCCCTCCTTATCCTTAAACCAACGTTAGACTTTGATGGGGGCATTTTAATAAGTAAAAAATAAGTAAAGTTCCCTTAAGCCCCAAAGGGCTCATCAGGACAGATGAAGTGTAGAATTGATCTGTTTCAGTAACATCGGCATATAAAGGGATTGAGTGGTTAGCACAACGTCTTAATGGGTGCATGTTTGACGTAATGGTAATGTGATGTCATTCTAAAAGCCCTCACATTATTTAAGCAGTAATTGCTGCATCGTTGAACAAAACATGTGCAAGTCAAAGTGAAACTACTGACTTCGTTTTACTAACTTTATAGGGCGCCACAATAGTAACTTGTATAGGGCGCCACAATACTAACTTGTATAGGGCGCCTCAATACTAACTTTATAGGGCGCCACAATACTAACTTGTATAGGGCGCCACAATACTAACTTGTATAGGACGCCACAATACTAACTTGTATAGGGCGCCACAATACTAACTTGTATAGGGCGCCTCAATACTAACTTTATAGGGCGCCACAATACTAACTTGTATAGGGCGCCACAATACTAACTTATATAGGGCGCCACAATACTAAATTTATAGGGCGCCTCAATACTAACTTTATAGGGCGCCACAATACTAACTTTATAGGGCGCCACAATACTAACTTTATAGGGCGCCACAATACTAACTTGTATAGGGCGCCACAATAGTAACTTGTATAGGGCACCACAATAGCTAACTACGGCTCTGGTAACATTCATTCATTACTTAATATGATGCATTTGTTTGTGTGTCTCTCCAGCCAGGACCGGTAGCACCATTTTGAGAATGTGGAGAGTGGTTCTCACATTGTTATGTTGGGGTCACATCACCGCAGTGCTTTCTATTTCTGGTAAGTCTACTTTATCTTTTTTTTTTCAATTCGTTAATTGTGTAAAACAGACCAAGTCTGACAAAATAAATTCCTTGCTATTTTGCAACAACAGCCCAATGTTATACTAAACATCTGAAACACTTGTTATACTAAACATCTAAAACACTTGTTATACTAAACATCTAAAACACTTGTTCTTATTTACTTATATCAGAGGCTTTCAAATAGAGTTCCGCGGTGGTGGGGGAGGGGGATTTAATAACTGTATTAAAAATTTAAATAATGTTTTCCACCTATTAATTAAAGTAGATGTAATAGTAAGTGTCCGGTGAACAAAATTATTGAAAGTTTAATTTTCCTCGACTAGAACATACTATGATCATTTGTCTACTCTTTAGTTTACTGTATGGTGGATTCCGTTACCTGTGCCACTATGTTTTTCCACAGAAAAATTATTTTATAGTTAACTAGATTTATATTTACTGACTTATATTTAATACAGAACATCCGCAACATATTTTCTCATGATCTGTTTAACTTGAATTGTGTCGGTTACGTTCAGTCTATCCCAGACATTTCCTGGCTGATCTTTTAAAACAAAATATTAGAGATTTATCAACAAAGTTTTATTACTGATTAAAAAAAAACTTCTGGTAGGCATAGTTATAAACATGGTTGGCTTTTTGCTGATTAGAGCGATAACCCCTTATTGGGGCCCGCTCCCAAGAGGGCCCAGCGCCCTAAGAGTAATATTCATTTGGGTTGGACAAGTATTTTCCAACGGTAAACTTTTTTTGAAATGGCAGTTATGTCCCCCCGAATGCAGCACGTGGATGGGGGGGGGGTGTCAAAGTCACGTGTCAATGTTTCGAATGACTCATCCGGCTAAAGTCGTAAACAATGTTGCTGGCTCTAACCACCTGTATTAGTTTCTATGAAAACTTTGTTTTAGTCTCTTGTAGTGTAGCGATAAATCTTAATACAGCAGCTATATATGTGTTAAGTAGATATTATTAGGTAGTAGTTGCAGCAGAGGCAGGTTAACGTTGATTGATACACCTGCAGCAGAAGATTATTATGATACGATGAGGTGTTACCTTGAAAAAAAAAGGAGGGAAAATAATAACACGAATATAGTTTTTGATTGTTGTTGTTTTTTTTATGGGAGGGAGGGGGGTAGAGGAAGGGTTTGGGCGGGAGGGGGGCGTCGCTTCCGAGGTCGGGGGTCCAGTGTTTGCGCCCGGTGCTAAGTTGTAGCTTAACGTCGTATAATGTCTTAACCCAGAAGACTTACTGCATGTCCTAGCTGGGTCGCACAGTCTGTATTAATTTAGAAGTATTACATGGCATGTATATATACATATATATATATATATATATATATATATATATATTCTGTCATAACAATTACTGTCCTAATTTTAGTGCAATGGCTAGGTTCAGGGCAGTCCAAATGGATAGGCAAACTAGACTTTAGCAAAGATAGCCCCCCCCCTACGAATGACGAAGGGGCCCCCTGGTGAGCCTTTTTTTTGCCTTTACCTAAATAAAACAAACAGGATTAACAGTTGAGAGAGTTATAATGGGGCCCCCGTTGTGAAAGTTTTATTTAGGGACAAAAAGGTTTACAATTAGTGACTTACCAACGGTTCTCCCATGACCCCCACCCCCCCAATGGTTCTTAAATGTAACGTTGGCTGGGGTCACCAAAATAATATAATGCAAAGAGCCCCCCCCCCCCCAAAAAAAAGTAAAAAAAAAAAAAGACACTGGCTGGGCTTGTAAAAGAAGCTACTCCTTAATCCTTGATCGATAACATTATTTCCTCATCCATCCCTATAATGTTTCGAACTTGGGAGGGTTGTGGGGGAGGGGGGGGGGAGAGAGAGAGGTTAAAAAAAAGCAGGTTACGTGTCAAAGCTGGAGTCCAGGCTGATGACGCAATGTAACGATGGACGGCTAATAATAGACAGTGACAGACGTCCGGCTTAACCTTGTCTTCAGTCAAACCACGTGCAGTTAGAGAATGAACACCTAAGGCACGGCGAGAGAAACAATCAGTCCAAAGGCTTGCTATGAAAGCCGGTTTCTGTAAAAAAAAAGTGTAACTGTTAACCTCTGGGTACTTGAAAAGTGTGTCTCGACCTCGGCCTTTTTTTCATTGAAACTAGTAAGTTAAATAACTGGAGGATATTGGACCATTTATACTGAAACCTATTGTTATTGTGGAGAAAGAATATAGTCGAAGTTCGATGACGCAATTCGGTAGGCTCCGCCTACCACAGTCTCTATGACGTCATTCCTCCATCGCGCTGTAGTTTATTCAGAGTTCATATTTTATACGTCATTTTGGTAGAAATGACGTATACTACAACCGACAGCGGGGAGCACATGTTTTATTTTAGCAATTGTGAAATCAGTCTAGCTTTGGGCATCGTGGTATGCAGATGCATGTTATAGTTTTATCGTGACAGAAGTTATTGTACTCCTCCTGAGTTCACCAAATTTACGTCAGTTCATGTTCATGCAGTTATATTCAAGAATTAAATATTATTATTGTTACTCCAACTGGAGTCGACTTCATTTATTAATATTGTTGGTTGAAATTGTAACATTTACTATAAGTATATAAAAGTACCTCGCAACAGTTACATTTACTACAATGGAATAAGTCGATAGCGAGCCCGTTCTCCATGCTACGTCCCGACCTGCATTATGTGGATTACGGGTTCGACTTCCGGTGAATCCAGTCACCTATCTATGTATCCCGTGATTCCTTCATGGCCACTTCACTATTGGCTATGGTGGGGAGGAAAGAAGGGCACTGCAAAAACCGTCCCATTTGTGGTTTATAGATAATAGGACCTTTTTTTCCGTCTATAATACGAAGTGTTTAAATATCCTATTCAGTATTCAAGACAATCTGTCATGTTGCGCTTGTTTTTAGCAAATCGTGATTGTTCAGGTAACTAATTCGATAATAATCGTTAAGGCTTGTGCAGGCCCTAGTCTGAAATTTAGAATATAGGGCCTATATGTTGTGCCCTAAAACAAAAGTTCGTTTCGGGACCCTGAAGCATCAGATTTGATAGGTTTTTTTCCTTAAAGGGGGAGGGGGGGAAGAGGGGTGCTCAAAGTGGTAACCTAATCATGTATCTAGATCTGGTAACTGCACTACACAAAACTGTGTCAAGAATGAATCGGAGGTCGATAAAGGATTGTCTGAAGAAATTTCCCCTTCACAGAGACCATGTTAGAAAAACTTTCGCATCTTACAGAGACCATGTTAGACAGATGATAACATCCTACAAAGACCTTGTTAGACAGAAGATCGTATCATATAGAGACCTTATTAGACAGAAGATCGTATCATTTAGAGACGTTGTTAGACAGAATATCGTATAATTTAGAGACGTTGTTAGACAGAAGACCTCAACCATCTCAAACTATTTAAAACGCGCTGAGATTGGTAAAGACGCAGGATTGACCGCCATATTGTTTTTTGTTTTTCACATATTTTTTTTAACTAAACAGAAATTCAGCACTCTTGACTTTGACTTATGGATACATCGGTTGAAAAAACATCTGTTTTTTATGGCTTTGATGTGATGGCACACATTATATGTACCAATGTGTGCACACCGAGAGGGGGGTCAGGGGGGTCATTGCCAGGGGGCCCGCATCTGTAAGGGCCCCGACCATGTCAATTTTTCACGACTCATTGTTTATTAAGGGGCCCGCAATGACGTCCTGCCCTGGGGCCCTTGTTGGCTCTCGGTGCCCCTGATGTATAGCATACAACACACTTTTTTTCAAACATATATTTATAGAGATCTTTTTTAAAAATATCAAACTTGTAGGGAGATTTAATTCCCAGACTAATGACCATCGCTTTTTTTTTTTTAAAAAGTTCTAAATAATCTCTATTTCATCACGTGATCTCATGCTGGTGGTCGCAGCTCGTGAGTTGGCAATCAATATTCTGACAGCCGATAAAACATCTGAGATCGATATTACACTACTTAGATCAATACACTTGTTTACTTTACAATAAAGGCCGGGTCTTGAACCTTCACCTACAGTGGCTGACCTTTCAATAACAGCATGACAGATGATACACTATATAAACAAGCCCACACCATTCAATGACAGCGTGATAGGTGATCCCATGTAACAACAAGCCCACACAAGAATGTTGATGAGTCTTTAAATTATTTGGGTAAAGCCTAAAAAAGCCTGTCTCTGTGGAAGGCATACCAATGAAGATATTATCCATCCTTGAAGTTGAAGAAAAAACATTTTTTTTTTAGAAATGCACAGAATAAAGATATTCTTAGAAACTAGCTGTACCCTGCAAAACCTTTGCACATAGTTATATAACCTTAGGTTTGATTAGTAGGCTAGTTTAATTTTGGTTTCGGGCAGATCCGATTTTTTCATGACTGTATTTTAAACTGGAATACTGTTGTATTAATTCTTTACTTTCAATTTAATGCGGAACTCAAATCTCTATTATTTATATAGATTATTAGCAGTGTAATTGGTCTAAAGTAGTTAGTTGAAGGGTGGTCTTGCGGTGTAAAGCGCTCGACTGTTGACCTGTGGGTCACGTGTTCGATCTCCGGTGTTAAATATGTCCTTATATGTCCCGTGGTTGGTAGAGAGATGTGTACAGTGTACACCGACATGTTGGTAGAGAGATGTGTACAGTGTACACCGACATGTTGGTAGAGAGATGTGTACAGTGTACACCGACATGTTGGTAGAGAGATGTGTACAGTGTACACCGACATGTTGGTAGAGAGATGTGTACACCGACATGTTGGTAGAGAGATGTGTACAGTATACACCGACATGTTGGTAGAGAGATGTGTACAGTGTACACCGACATGTTGGTAGAGAGATGTGTACACCGACATGTTGGTAGAGAGATGTGTACAGTGTACACCGACATGTTGGTAAAGAGATGTGTACAGTGTACACCGACATGTTGGTAAAGAGATGTGTACACCGACATGTTGGTAGAGAGATGTGTACACCGACATGTTGGTAGAGAGATGTGTACAGTGTACACCGACATGTTGGTAGAGAGATATGTACACCGACATGTTGGTAGAGAGATGTGTACACCGACATGTTGGTAGAGAGATGTGTACACCGACATGTTGGTAGAGAGATGTGTACAGTGTACACCGACATGTTGGTAAAGAGATGTGTACACCGACATGTTGGTAGAGAGATGTGTACACCGACATGTTGGTAGAGAGATGTGTACACCGACATGTTGGTAGAGAGATGTGTACACCGACATGTTGGTAGAGAGATGTGTACACCGACATGTTGGTAGAGAGATGTGCACACCGACATGTTGGTAGAGAGATGTGTACACCGACATGTTGGTAGAGAGATGTGTACACCGACATGTAGGTAGAGAGATGTGTGCACCGACATTTTGTATGGAGAGATGTGTGCACCGACATGTAGGTAGAGAGATGTGTACACCGACATGTTGGTAGAGAGATGTGTACACCGACATGTTGGTAGAGAGATGTGTACACCGACATGTTGGTAGAGAGATGTGTACACCGACACAACCATTACTATGAGTCTCTACTCTCTGATTTAACACGGAAATGTCGCTTACACCCTTCAGCATTGTTACATCCTATATTTTGTTTTCCAGCTACAGTTACTATTTCCATAGCCAATTTTTTTTTGCCGAGTTAAAAGTCGCATGCTGTGTCCACTAAATTTATGATCGGCATCGACATTCGCAAAGTAGCGAAACGAGAAAAAAAAAAGTTTTGTAACATGTTTCAACACACTTTCATTTCTGTCCATTAAGTTTTTTTATTTATTTTTTTTTTATTTTTCGCTGCGTAAATAAAAAAAAAAAAGGTAAAATAACAATCATTCCGTTGGAAGTTATGTCCTGGTCGATTCAAAGGTTTGACCGATGACGCTATCTTATCTCTACAGGGGCAGCACAAGGCATTCCATTCATAGAGGGTGTCCCCGAAATCTCCCCTTCCCCACCCCCACCCCCAACCCACCGATTGGGTTAGCGGGTCTCTTTTGTGATTAAATGAAAGAGGGGGGGGGGGTAACGTGTGGTGTCGTGGGAGTTTTTAATGGTTGACGAGGCTGGGGAATGCGTAGTTCTACCCCCCGCCCCTCCCTTTCCCCCAACACCCCCCCCCATCTCCCCCGACCCATGGAGGATTGAGGTTTTGAATCAAATTCATCTGATAAAGAGTGAGAAATAAAACTCGCCTAAAATAGTGGGGTGGTGAAGTGGGGTGGGGTGGGGGAGGGGGTGGAATGTAGCATTGTTGTATGTCCATTTTATATAATTTTTTTTTCCCGTCTCATCCACCATTTGTAACGGCTGTGGGCTGTGCCACACATTCTTACCCCCTACCCCTAAGGAGTGAAGTGAATGGAAGTTTTCACACTCCACCCATGAATAAGTAAAACACCCGTGGCCTAATACTTCAGTCTTACATTTCTCCCGACCTTGCCGATTTATTTTATCTGCACTTTGACCTATTACATTTATTTTAGAATATATATATATATGTAATATAACACACACTACATTCTTATAATATCTATATGCCATACATTGACTTCACTTGCTGTTTGTTTGTATGTAAATCTTGTAACTCAATTTTAGATTTGTTCTAATTTAGTGAGAAAGTTCAAATTTGGCATACGTGTATGTTTTACTTGACAATACACGATTTTGATACTGTTGAGTCCAAAAATGAACACCCTGTCGAATTACGAAGTCAATTACTTTTTAGTAATGATTATAATGGGAAACAATCGCCTTGATATTATCATTACATAAAAGAAATACGAAGCCTAGCACCAGTGCATAATGGTTCAAAATAGTGGAGTGTTTAGTCTTAGTTAAAAAATCTAACCAGACGAAAAATTATAAAATAACAATTAAAAGCGTGGGTCTTTATATTGATTGATAAGTAGCGATAAATAAATAAATCTATATATTTTGAGAAACACCCACACTCAAGGCCGGCCTGACGAAATGCGGGGCCCAATTTAACGGATGCTTGCTAGGCCCCTCTTCTATCAAGTATTACTATTAATATAAACGTAAATTGCGGAGGCCCTGTCAGGCGAGGGGGGGGGCCGATTTGGAGCAATCGGTTAAATAGGCCTACGCTACCCACGCTTATATTTTTAGTAATGCTGATTAGGTCTTTCGGTTCGTCTCGAAATATATTAGTGAATCTTCTAAGTAAATCCAAACTCTAATTCAACTGATAAAAACCAATAGATTTTGTGTGTACGTCAGACAGTAAGCCACTGAGAGCTACGTGTTGTTATTGCGTCTCATATTTCAAAGACAATTCCAAAGTTGAGTTACAACTGAAATATTGGAGTTGGATAAGTAATACATAAATTGTAAGATTTGTCGGTGATAGTTTTTTTTAATTACCGGATTTTTTACGTTTGTATTTGTGACGTCAGTTCTTCCAGTTGCCGTCTTTCTGGCAAAAACGTTCTTGTAACTGTTGTGATAGAAAGGATTTTTAATTGTATATCCTAACTTTCTCGGAAAGTTGATAAAGTTATATGTCATAAGAAACTAGTGCAGCTGTGTTTTGATAAAAAGGAGTATATATTTTCATGAATATCTTTCGTATATCGTGAATACAAATCTATAACCATTGTAGGGTAGATATATCCTTATGTAATGTTATCCAAGTTACGAGATTACTTTTCCCTAAAACTACCATCACGCGACAACACGATAAATATGTCCATCGGCATCAAGCCATTAATGGTATTTCTGCGGGAGACAAACTTGATTTAAACTTCATTTGCCCACAGGCAGGAAGTATAATACCTACATAATCTAAACTCTATGCAGTATTCACTAGTCCACATCGCTTCCCCCCCTCCCCACCTTATTTGTATTCAGCCACGTAGTATGAAAGGAGTACACACACACACACACAAACACAAATATAATTGTAATGCACAGCAGGTAAATCTCTTAAGCTCCTTAATGCCAACAATATTACCTGCCTATCACAAGTACATTTTATTACTACCTTAGAGGAGAGTTTTTATTTTTGTTAAATGAAAATGTAGTATGTCATTCATCATTGTTGTTGTTTATTTTTTACTTCCTATTTAAGATATTGTTTGTTTGTTTGTTGTTTTGTATCTTTCATTATTAAGTACTTATCCATTCACTAAAGTCCTTTCTAGTAATCCGATAAGCATCAAACAAAAATCACTTTATGTTTAACCTGAAGGTCATTTGGCCTGAAGATTCGTTGGTCTGCAGGTGGTTTGGCCTGTAGGTGTGTTGGCCTGTAGGTGTGTTGGCCTGAAGGTGTGTTGGCCTGTAGGTGTGTTGGCCTGAAGGTGTGTTGGCCTGTAGGTGTGTTGGTTGTAGGTGTGTTGGCCTGTAGGTGTGTTGGCCTGAAGGTGTGTTGGCCTGTAGGTGTGTTGGCCTGAAGGTCTATATGCCTGATGGTTGGCGTGACGGTTCGTCAGACGGTCCCAGGTTCAAGCCCCCCAGTGAGTGTCAGCAGTGGATTTAGGTTGGTTTAAAAGAAGAAAGACTTAGGAAAATAATGATGCTATTGACATGTTAGGTGAAGAGAGTTTAGACAACGGTACATGTCATTCGAACATGCTGCGACAAAGAAGGAAAATTAACTCTACTTCAACTGTCTCGATCGCCCCACTTTTAAATCTGAAGTATGTTAAATTTACGTAAATACAACATCGTTCATAACCGCATAAGTCGAAATAGTTTTAGACTAAAAATATGGTAAGACTTTGTGCACTAATATCGCTAGCTATTATATCTTGAAAGACCTTGAGATTATTTAAAAGCAGAATTGTATAGCTACCGAAAAATGAATAATTGAAAAGTTCACTTCGTTATGAAAAATGACAAAATGGTAGGTCTCAAGCATATATATATATATATATATATATCAGAAAAAGAAAAAGAAACACTTCGTTAGTTGTGTACATTTGTGTGTGTGGGTGTTGTGTCGAAGTGCATAATTTTTTTGTAGTAGTTTGTACATCTTTACTTAAGGTAAAGCCTTGGCTATTTCACCATCTTTTTCTCTGTGTTGTTAATTTTAAAGACACAGTCATATGGCAATGAGATCAATGTTTCAAAGTTAACAACAGCAACCACTGATGGTCTTTTTACTAATCAGTCTCTCCACTGGACAGTAAGCTCACACAGTGCAAGTGTCTTCAAAATACATGTATTTGTTACATGCCCATAGCAATAACGTTTGGGCGATCACTCAATTCGGCTTTATGAGCTCAACTTTGAAGTTTAGAAAAAAAAAAGATTAGATATGTATTTGGGGGGGGGGGGTCCCTTAGACCAATAGACATGTATTTTGGGGTTCCCTTAGACCAATAGGCATATACTTGGAGTTACATTAGGTCAGTGGTCGGCAAAGTGCGGCTCCGGAGCCGCATGTGGCTCTTTGGCTCCTTAAGTGCGGCTCTGGCATTTAGTTTTATTTAGTGTACAACTTATTTAGTGTACTACTTATTTAGTGTAATAAAAGTTTACTAAACAAGCAGATTTGGCTCCCAATTTTTTTTTAATTGTTGTAATGTTCATATTTGGCTCTTTGGCTGATAAGTTTGCCGACCACTGCCTTAGGTGAATACGCTGTTAAGGCCTCCACTTGCAAATATTGGGCCCCTAATAATCTTTGAAAGCTGGGTGTCCCCTCTGACAACACCCAACTCTTTCCGAATTATAGAAAAACCCCTCTACCAATACCATATGATAAATTATAAATAGACCTATTCAGTGTCATTAATTCAACCAATGATTGAATGTTTCCCTGCTCTGAATCTATTTTTTTTAAAAATATGATTACAGTGGATTCCGCTTAATTGGGACACATCGGGACCGAGGCTTTTTGTCCCAATTAAACATACAAATTTACTATTGGCTTCTTGGTTTGGTTTCTTTGAGATGTGTCCCAAATAAGCGGCTGTCCCAATTAACCCGTGTCCCAATTAAGCGGAATCCACTGTATATTGAATGACCTCTCATTCCTATTGAGCCATACCACTTTGCAGACAGACAGACATTCTTGTTATTTTCAGCGATGTGTATCAGGGTTCTGATTTCAGGGTTTTATGAACGAGGAATGTCTGAGAGCTTAAGTGATCCACGTCATTACAAATCTGAACTACGCACTGGAATAGTTTTTATTTTACAAAAAAAAAAAGGGCCGTGATAAATAACTTTAACGGTTTAACGGATCGAAGAGGTGGGGGGAGGGAGGGGGAGGGGGTGTTTACATTTATGGGGAGATAATCGCTTATTAATACATTCTAAAAGGCTGAAGAGTTAACGGATATATGAAACATTTTTTTTTTTACTTCAGTAAAAAGTCAAACTGTAACAGTTGGGGTCATGAGGTTAATGCTATTAATATATAAATATGCTTTGATTATTCATGCCTTATAGGAGTTGAATGGGAGCTAACAGGGTTTTTACTTCGTGACTTGGTTTGACCCCATAAACTGAAAGTTTATACAAGTTTCTTTTTTTTTTAATATAAATGTATGAAAAAAAAGCCTGCCATCTTTGACGACTTGCATTGAGTCAAATCTGGCAGCTCCCGAGTAAGATCATATATATTGTACGCCCCTCTATAAGGGTCAAATCTCACAGTTCCCCAACAAGATCCCATATATTGAAGCCCCTCTATAAGGGTCAAATCTAGCAGTTCCCCAACAAGATCCCATATATTGTAGCCCCTCTATAAGGGTCAAATCTAGCAGTTCCCCAACAAGATCCCATATATTGTAGCCCCTCTATAAGGTTCAAATCTAGCAGTTCCCCAACAAGATCCCATATATTGTAGCCCTTCTATAAGGTTCAAATCTAGCAGTTCCCCAACAAGATCCCATATATTGTAGCCCCTCTATAAGGTTCAAATCTAGCAGTTCCCCAACAAGATCCCATATATTGTAGCCCCTCTATATTTAATTTTTTTTTTATTTCTAAAGATAAGAGGTCATATAGATATCGTAAAAAATAACTTAATGGAAAGTGACATTATCAATATACTGTACTGTATTGTATTGTAGTGAACTTTTCCGCTACTGAATATGTGATTCTAACCACAACATTTATAACCTAATTATACGCAGAGCAGTTACTTGCGTTCTTTGGGACTCTAGGCTATAGTAAATTCGATAACCATAAGCTAAGGTAAATTGGAAACTAAGCAAAGATAATTGGAGGTGGGGGGTCCTTTGACAAATAAAGCCTCTACATGCAAATATTTGGCCCCCTAATAGTCTTTGAAAACTGGTGTCTTCTCTGACAACATCCAACTTTTTAAATTAATTCGGCCCTTTGCCCAAGACCGATACTACCTGTGGCTGGAAAAATAAAAATCCCGATTGGAAAATCATTAGAGGTGGGGCGGGGGAAGGGCGGGGGAAGGGCGGGGGACCGCCTAGTTTGCCTAACCGTAAGAACGGTCCTGATAATAAGTCCCGATCAACATTCTCTACTCTAAAATAAAATATACAATTTCGCGATGGGAACTTGTTATAGGATTCACCCCTGTGCTCCCCAATCCCACTGATGGCTCTATGTAGCAATGAAAGATTAGTAAGTTAAACTGTTCATAAGTTTAGAACACAATTATTTGTACCTATATATTTTCTTTAATGCCACACCTTGCATTAAATAACGGAGCTGCGTATATCATTTTTATGGGGGGGGGGATCTACAAGAGCATTAACAGTTGATACCAACTAACCCCCCCACCCCTCCTTTGCCCCACTCACATTACACACCTTTCTAGATATTTATATTTAATCAGCAGCTTCGTGATAATATCAATGTAAACACTGATAAGAAACATTGATCCAGACTGCACCAGTGTTAAATGATAACTGCACACGCTAGATGACTAGACTGTACCAGTGTTAAACGATAACTGCACACTAGGGTGATAACAAAAAAAATATTTTTATGAAACCACTTGCAATCGAGGAACTTTTATGTGTTATTTAAGAAAATCAATTGCATTTTTGATTTATTTAAAAAAAGTTCCCCCCTCTCCCCATTTTTCGGAAGAAAAAAAGTGAAAAAATATTTTTTTTCCAAAAAAAAAGGACAAGTTTTTTTTTTAGTTTAATTCAAAAGAGTAATAATATTAACTAATCAATTTTTATTAACAAATAAGATACAGAACAGTTAGTAATATGAACAGAATATACAAGAAATGTGTAAAACATATTGTTCATATGAACTTCAGATTAAAAAATTCAAATTTTCTCGATTTCCCATGAAGTTCCTCCATCAGTTTTACATCACGTTTTTGCATTTTACCCTGATGAGTGAGGTAAATAGTTCATTGAAGGACGCTTTATTGTAGTGTTGCAAATGGAATCAAGCATTTGCCCATTCATAGCAGATGAAGTTGCAAGCAGGAGCGAGGATGTTGCGCCACTCTGGTATCAGAAGTAATGCTATAATAGTATATATCGCATGTGAGTTCCATCTTGCCTAGTGTAAATTTGGTAGTTTCTTCCAGCTGATGCGAGGCCAACGTGAAGTTGTTTTGTAATGACGATATGCCTGACATAATTCATAAAAAGTACTTGAAATCATCTGACCATCCAGGGTTCTCGCATGTGCTAACATCATCTGTCACAACGAGGCGGTATTCAGCCTGAAGAGTGACATAGTTTTGTGTTCATTTGTCAATGAAGGAATAGTTGAGTTCTTGTTTGCTCGTTGGTTCTTGAATAAGAAATTCATGACATGTTTCAGAAGGAAGTCGAGTACATGGTGCTGACAGTCAATATATTGTGGCTTCTGAAAGCCCTTGCTCAAGACATCACATTTAAGAGTACCGGTTTTATTTCGGTTGTCATATTTTCAGCATAACTACTTGATACTCTTCCCCTTGCACTCTTTTACCATCAAACTGGAGACAATAGGGTTCTTTGCTTTGAAGTTTTTGAAAATTTTTGGTTTTCATTTTCCGTCCTTCAGAGATTACTCGTTTCCAAACACCCGACTGACTTGGAACCGGCACATCATGATCCTGTTCAGCAATGGTTGCAAGAACGTCATATGCTTTATGTGTAGAAATGTTGCTTTTCAGTACTAGCAAACCCGCTGTTGTAGTGCTTGCTCTTTGGTATTTCGGTTTGCATTCAGAAGATGACGTGGAAGAATAGGTTGTCGAGTCGAGAGAAGAAGCAGAGGTTTCAGAATCCGAAGATTCTGAGACAGTTGTATGTGTTTGTGTAGGTTGTGAGACAGTTGTATGTGTTTGTGTAGGCTGTGAGACAGTTGTATGTGTTTGTATAGGTTGCGATTGAGAAGAGCTGGCTTGAGATTGAGTTTTGGATAGTCGGATTCGTTTTCTTGGGTGGATTGATTCTAAAGGGGCTTGTTTGACCATTGAATAACCAATCTTTCCTCCACTCTTAACTTGCCTCTGGTAGAGCTCTTTATCCTCCTTGCTTTTCCATTTTCCATTGACGTTGGTGACATCAAATAACTTAGAAAGTGTTGGAGTAAATTTATCAAACCGTTTCTTTTTGTTTTTGTCATATAAATCAAACAGACAATTGATTTTCTTTCTGATTAGTGCGCTGGATAATAGTGGAAAGTCTAGAATTTCCCTCAAGAGCAATTCTATATCCGTAATAATAATTTTGATTCGATCCAGTCGCCGTTTCTGGCTATTGAACAGAAAAGTGAAGTTTCCAAGAATTTGACGGTTTGTGGGCATCCATGTGAGATTGTTTAGCTTTTCAACAGATGGAATTCTTGGATCCCTATTCTGTTTAGAAGATGAGGGTAGATGCCTTGTTTATAAACAAATGGAAAAACTGACTGGAATGTGCTTAAAAGCAGTCTAGAAAGTCATGTAAAAATTCAGTGTGAAATTGAAACTGATAGTCAAACTGCGCGATATGTGAAAACAAAAAATGAAAAGTAGGGGGAACTTTTTTCAATTAAAAAAAAAAAATAATGTTGCTACTGTCATCTACATACAATTGTTCCTCGAATGTAAGGGGTTTCATGTTGGTTACGAAAAATAATGAAAATTGTTATCACCCTACTGCACACGCTAGATGACTAGACTGCACCAGTGTTAAACGATAACTGCACACGCTAGATGACTAGACTGCACCAGTGTTAAACGATAACTGCACACGCTAGATGACTAGACTGCACCAGTGTTAAACGATAACTGCACACGCTAGATGACTAGACTGCACCAGTGTTAAACGATAACTGCACACGCTAGATGACTAGACTGCACCAGTGTTAAACGATAACTGCACACGCTAGATGACTAGACTGCACCAGTGTTAAACGATAACTGCACACGCTAGATGACTAAACTGCACCAGTGTTGAACGATAACTGCACACGCTAGATGACTAAACTGCACCAGTGTTAAACGATAACTGCACACGCTAGATGACTAGACTGCACCAGTGTTGAACGATAACTGCACACGCTAGATGACTAGACTGCACCAGTGTTAAACGATAACTGCACACGCTAGATAACTAGACTGCACCAGTGTTGAACGATAACTGCACACGCTAGATGACTAGACTGCACCAGTGTTGAACGATAACTGCACACGCTAGATGACTAGACTGCACCAGTGTTGAACGATAACTGCACACGCTAGATGACTAGACTGCACCAGTGTTGAACGATAACTGCACACGCTAGATGACTAGACTGCACCAGTGTTAAACGATAACTGCACACGCTAGATGACTAGACTGCACCAGTGTTAAATGATAACTGCACACGCTAGATGACTAGACTGCACAGATGTTGGTGCTACTAGAACGGACATGTTAGTTATAAGACGGCTGTAGTTTTGGTGCTTCCATACCGGACATGTAACGGGCCATGACGAGTCTATTAAAACGTAATCGATGTATGATTAAGATATCATTTGATACGGCACGAAGCCTGTGACCATTTTTGGGAGACTATTGACCGTTTTAAATACCCATCATATCCGGTCCGGGTCTGCAACGGCCATGGAAGAGATAAGTAGCTGTGGTCATTAGGGATGGAACACAAAGCCTACATAATGTCAAAAGGTCTTATGTGTCATTAGGAAAATATTTTTAATAAAACCCATGTATTAATCCATTAGCTACCAGATAATATTTCCCTTCTGTTGATAACCTTTAATTGTAAAAGAAGTCTGTGATACTCCAGTCATTTTTTGGGCCAAAAATATTTCAGGTCACAGACAGTTAAAAAAATCGTATAAAGCTTTTTATTTGGACTTAACATCTCTCCTTCAATGGACATAGAAAACCACCCAACTACCTGATATAGCACCACCCAACTACCTGGTATAGCACCACCCAACTACCTGATATAGCACCACCCAACTACCTGATATAGCACCACCCAACTACCTGATATAGCACCACCCAACTACCTGATAGAGCACCACCCAACTACCTGATATAGCACCACCCAACAACCTGATATAGCACCACCCAACAACCTGATATAGCACCACCCAACAACCTGATATAGCACCACCCAACAACCCGATATAGCACCACCCAACAACCTGATATAGCACCACCCAACTACCTGATATAGCACCACCCAACTACCTGGTATAGCACCACCCAACAACCTGATATAGCACCACCCAACAACCTGATATAGCACCACCCAACAACCTGATATAGCACCACCCAACTACCTGGTATAGCACCACCCAGCAACCTGATATAGCACCACCCAACTACCTGGTATAGCACCACCCAACTACCTGATATAGCACCACCCAACTACCTGGTATAGCACCACCCAACTACCTGGTATAGCACCACCCAACTACCTGATATAGCACCACCCAACTACCTGATATAGCACCACCCAACTACCTGATATAGCACCACCCAACAACCCGATATAGCACCACCCAACTACCTGGTATAGCACCACCCAACTACCTGATATAGCCTTGTAGTCATAGAAGGGCGTTTAATTCCGGGACCTTACCTAGCCCCACTTCGTAAGATCTCACCAGATTTAACTCAGCAGCGAGCGCCATCTAGGTTAGAATGGAGAAAGTACACAAATGCCTGGCTATATTGATTTTCGATGATCTTAATTTGTCTGGTCAACGTTTATGTGTTTTTCTTAGCTGGAGTTATTTGGTCTAGATTGAACTCAATTGAACGTGATTGAACTCCTGGCTTAACCAAGTCTTTAGGGGAGCATTTTAGTGGCCAGCTAAGTTTACCATACCTGACTAAAAAAAATGTTTCGATTATCGCTTTAATTGATAAAAGATTTACAAATCCATATTAATAATGGGCCCCAATAGTAGCCAATGGTTACATTATTCTTCATTGGCTCTTCGTATCTCTAGCTTTATTTTTTTTTTTTAAATCAGCCTAATGCTATAATAATATAATGAAGTAAATAGCCAAGCCTAACAAGGGAGTGTCTGTCTCCCTTTATCATGTCTAATTATGTCAAAATCAAGTTTGTTTGCAACTCCGGGATTTTTTTTTCTCTTTAAAAAAACACGTCATATTGACACAGAAGATAACGAGGGAATGTTGCGGTGTTTATAATGAAATACCAGACCAATAGCTCTTTACGTTAGACCTTTTTTTTTTTTAGTTCATAACATTAACTCATAACTAGTTGTTGTTTTCAGATTTCAATGACACATCAAATAAATAAATAAAGAATATTGCTGTAGTGTGTCTAGGCTGTTTGTCCAGGTAGTATGTCTGGGTAGTGTGTCAGGTAGTGTGTCTATGCAGTGTGACTAGGTTGTGTGTCTAAATAGTGTGTCTAGGCAGTGTGTCTAAGCAGTGTGTCTAGGCAGTGTGTCTGGGTAGTGTGTCTAGGCAGTGTGTCTAGGTAGTGTGACAAGGTAGTGTGTCTAGGTAGTGTCTCTAGGTAGTATTGCTGGGTGATGTGTGTCTAGGTAGATATGGCT